>VZQC01010000.1:56709-98129 GCA_009823505.1 Rhizomys pruinosus
TCCAATGGAGTCCTAAATGCCTCTTTCACTGTGTTGAAGGCTTGCTTGCTTGCCTCCTTCAGGATGACTCTTCTAATCCCAGGTTGGCGCAGCCGGGGGGGTGGGGCGGGGGGGGGGGGGGGCTCTTCAGCCATTGGCCCTGGGTACCTTCCGTCTGCCTCAGGAGATCTTCCGATCTCAAGAGGTCACACAAGCCTCCTTTAATCCCAGGCTGGGAGATGAATCAACTCCGCCCCCAGAGCCACAAAAATCCATCAAGCCTAAAGACCCGCACCTTTAATACCGGCCGGGAGGATAACTCCGACCCCACAGACACAACGGCCATCAAAGCCAAAGACAGCTGGACCAAGGGAATAAACAATCAAGCTCTGCTGAGCACCCAGTTCAATGTTCTCCTGCTTCCTTTGCTTGGAGGCCTCAGGAGATCTTGCAACCTACACTTATCTCAGACTCACTATGTAGCCCAGGGTGGTCTTGAACTAATTATCCTCTTCACTCAGCCTCTCTTGGGTGCTAGGATTTCAGGCATGGGCCAGCGTTCCTGGCTCTCCACTCCCTGTTTCTCATCCTGTCCATAACTCTGTATTCCTAACTAAATGTCCAGCTAGACTGGGATGTGAGCCCATCCTGGCAGGAGACCACAGTGGCAGAGAATCTTCAGTCTTTCACGCAGCGAACTGAGTGGGCCCAGTACAATGCAGGCTGCTTTATTTGCTACAGATTCCCCAAATCTGACGTCTGTGCGGGAACTCATCTTGAAACGTGGACAAGCCAGGGTTAACAATAAGACCATCCCTCTGACAGACAACACGGTGATTGAGGAACACCTAGGTGAGTACCGTAGCCTTGGGGTCGGTTCGGGCAAAAAACCAAGGGTTTTGTCATTTGTAACCATGGTTTGGGATCCAGGGCATATTTCTATGTCTTCCAAACCCAACCCTGGAAGAGCTCCCTCAGTACTGGCTAGATGCCTTGTGTTTCCAGGGAAATTTGGTGTCATTTGCCTGGAAGACCTACATAAACCATGGAAATCGCCTTCCCGTGGAAGGCATTTCTCAGGAGATCTCCTCATCTCTTGTGCCCTTTCCAACTTCTCTGTGGCCCGTCATGCTACCAAGAACAGGGTAGGATTCCTCAAGGAGATGGGCTCGCCTGGCTATCGAGGAGAACGCATCAATCAGCTCATCCGCCAGCTGAACTAGACCAGGTGAGGCTGGGCTGCAGACTGCCTTGTGGGTTGGGGGGGCGGGGGAGAGGGTGATGCCTTTTTGTGGCAGGGGGGCTGTCAGAGCAACCTTCCATCATTTGGGTCCCAGATATTAAAGTTGCAGTCTTGATAGCAATCACTCATACCACTGAGCTGTCTCACTGCCCACTTTCGATAATCCTGCCTCTGCCTCTGCCTCCTCTTGCCCTGCCACTAAAGTTGCACCATCATTGCGCCTGATCTGACTTTTGATGGGGCATGGCTTTGTCTTTAAAAGTTCCCTGGGGCTGAGAGATGGCTCCAGTTGGTTAGGGAGCTGATCTGCTCTTGCAAGGACCTGGGTTCGATTCCCCGACACCCCACATTGGCCGCTAAGAAACTTCTTTACGCTCCAGTTCCAGGGAATCCTCCGACACCCTCTTTCTGACCTCCGAGGCATTGCACAACACGAGTGCAACAGACCTCATGCAGACAGTACGTAGTGGTGCAGCTCTCAGCAGGTACTTAGGGTAAGAACTCTGGGAGATCATGAAAACTTCCTTCAAAAAAAACAAAACCAAATGCCAAACAGCAACAAAAACCCTGGGGCTGATCCCCAGTACCACCTTTAACCAGAGAAATCCGAAAATCTGAAGTGCGTGTGTGTGTGTGTGTGTGTGTGTGTGTGTGTGCGCTCGCGCTGGGGGGAAGACAGGAAGATTGCAGTTTGAGAGCAGTCCGGGATACATAGGGAGACCCAGCCTCTGAAAGGAGACAGGCAACAGGGGAGAGTCCCCAGGAAAAGGTGTGCACGAGCATCCGGGGGCGCTCCAGTCTCCTGGTGCCTGAAAGGAGGTGCACAGTGTCCATGGAAGCGAAAGGCGTTTTTGCAGCTGAGCTTCAGAGTGCACGATCCACTCTACTGCAAGACTTCAGTTTTTGGCGCATGCACCCCAACCCCGAAAGCACACTCCATCCACATAGTGCGCTCCCAGCTGGGAGTATACTGTGCCAGGCACGCTTCTGCACGTTGGGATCTGCCCTGGACTAAGCTTGTTGGAATGGCCACACTCTCCCCCTCACTCCCCAGTCTCACCCAGAAGTGCTTGTTGCCTGGGCTTGCAGGTCACACTTGTCGGGTTGACATGGCGCTGTCGGGCAATCCTGGCAGAGCACTTGCAGCCACAGAGGCAGCTCCGGCCTCAGTTACCCTGGTGCAGCTCCTGCAGCTGGTCCAGCAGGAGCAGGAGCTCCCAGGCGTGGAGAAACGCCACATCACTGTGACCCATGGCGAGCCCAAGGTGTTGCTGCTCCCGTGGAGACCCAAGCCCTGGGAGGCCGCGGGCTCTGCCAGGTCACCCCACACAGCCCTAGAAGCAGAGACACTGGCCCCTGTCGAGGATCGGTCCCAGCTCGGCCACGGTCCAGACAGCTCCTGAGGCTCGAGATCTTTTATAGCCGAGATCTTGTTCTCCAAAAATCTCGAGGCAGTCCATGTGGCTCATGATATCTTCTCTGGTTTCCTGAAACTAATTGTTTATAAAACTTATTTTGGATGGGCATGGTGGCGCACACCTTTAATCTTAGCACTTACCTGCTGAGCCTTCTCTCCAGCCGACATGTCAAAGAGTTAACATGAAACAGCAACTGAACTGGTAAGCTCCAGTCTGCTTCAGGGCACAAAGCCAGAGAAATTACGGGCCTAATGGACCAATGCTCATAAAAGCAGCAGGACACCTTCATGTTACATGCACAGGTCTTGAAAGGGCTTCAAGTTCCAAGTAAAATTTGAGTAGAGGCATGTCCTGCTAAAGGGGAGTGTTCTTCCTTGAATTCTGAGCTAGAGATAAGGCCTGTCAATTGCAGGTTAGGTTACAAATCTATACTCAGAGACAGGTAAGTTTAATGAGTCCCAAGGTTTGACACTGAGAACACAGAACACAGATGCACAGTGCACAAAACTGAGCACTTGTTTTGTGATGCCCTAACTGCATTTTATGTCTTTTCAGAACAATGCATCTGGCTGGACATGGGGGACACCACCTGTATAAAAAACAAGGCCCTGGGATTCCCAGATTCAAGTATACGTCCTGGGTCTGGTCCACTGCTGTAGGAGTCCTGGAGAGGCCTGTACAAAGAAGACATCTCGAAGCAGGTCAAGTCCTTCCTCCAAGGCACATGTGGATTCTACAGTGGCAGTCACCGTGGGAAACAGACCCTTCCTCGAAGTGGACTGTGAGCAGTGCCTGCGACGCTGCCTTCCCGATACTTTCCTTCAGTCTTTGAAGGCAGAAAATAAACTTCTCTGAAGATAACTGGTAAGTTTGAAAAAACAGAAACATGCTTTGAAAAACCTATGGAAGAAAGCAACATGAAGCACTTTCAGAAGGTTAAACTTCCTGCCACAAAACAGGTAATTAGTCTGCAAACAATACTGAAATTAAGTTTTCCCCTCTCAACTTTTTTCTTCTGTGTCAACTGAAGATCACAGCTAAAGTTTTCTAGCCTGTCCTGCCAGTCTCAGCCTCATGTTCTAATCAGGCACTGACCCTTTTTTTTTTTGGTATTTTTAAGACAGGGTCTCCCTTTAGTCCCAGCTGGCCTGGAGCTTGCTCTGTAGATCAGGCTGGCCTTGTACTCAACAGATCCGCCTACCTCTGCCTCCCGAGTGCTGGGATTAAAGGTGTGCACCACCACGCCTGGATTAAAGATGGTTCTTAGCCACCATGTGGGTGCTGGGAATAGAACCTGAGTCCTCGGCAAGAGCGGTCAACGCTCTTAATCACTGAGCCATCTCTCCAGCCCCCACAAAGGAACTTTTTATTTTTTTTACTTTATTTATTATTATTTTATGTGTATGAAAGTACTGCCTGCATGTAGGTCTGTGCACCCTTGTTGTGCAATGCCTTGGAGGTCAGAAACGGGTGTCAGATATCCCAGGAACTGGAGTCAAAGACAGTTCTTAGCGGCCATGTGGGTGCTGGGAATTGAACCCAGGTCCTCTGCAAGAGCAGTAGCTGCTCCCAACCACTGAGCCATCTCTCCAGCCCCAGGAACTTTTAAATGACAAAGCATGGCCCATCAAAAGTCAGATCAGCCAGGCATGATGGTGCATACTTTTAGTGGCAGAGGCAGAGGAGGTGGAGGCTTCGAAGGAGGCAGAGGGGGCAGAGGCAGAGGCAGGATCTATCAAAACAGGGGCCAGTGAGAAAGCTCAGTGGTATGAGTGATTGCTGTCAAGACTGCAACTTTAATATCTGGGATCCAAAGGATGGAAGGTTGCTCTGACAGCCCCCCATGCACACAAAGGCATGCACCCCTGCCCCCGCCCCCCCAAACCCTTCAAGAGCAGTCTGCAGCCCAGCCTCACCTGGTCTAGTTCAGCTGGTGGATGAGCTGATTAATGCGTTCTCCTCGATAGCCAGGTGAGCCCATCTCCTTGAGGAATCCTACCCTGTTCTTGGTAGCATTACGGGCCACAGAGAGTNTTTGAAAAAAAATCAAAGTCCAACTCTGGGTTCTCTTTCTACCACACAGCTTCTGGGGACTGAACCCAAGACTCAGAGGCAAGCACACTTAGTCACCCAGCCAGCTTGCCAGTTGATCATCCTGTTTCTGAGTGAATGCAATCCACACTGTCTGGAAGGGCAGCACAGTTGGTTTGGCCTCAGAGAGGTTTCCTGCTCTCCTTGGTGGTAGGGAAGAGAGTAACTAAGTAGAAAATGGGATTCCCCAGCAGGAGGGCTGCCAGTCTGAGGAGGGTCCATGACATCTGAGAAAACAAACTGTGGGTGAGAACAGATTCCTAAAGAACTATAGGAGAAGAAGAAAAAAAGAACTATAGGAGAGATATTGAGTCCATCTCAAAACCACAAACGTACATGCAGACAGTACATTCATACACATTAAAAAAAGAAAAAAAAAGCTGGGTGTGGTGGCGCACGCCTTTAATCCTAGCATTTGGGAGGCAGATCCAGGTGGATCTCTGTGAGTTCAAGGCCAACCTGGTCTACAGAGCAAGCTCCAGGCCAGCTGGAACTAAAGGGGCCTCCGTCTCAAAAATACAAAAAAAGGCATGAACCCCTAGTTACTTGGTTGGCCTTTATGGCCCTCATCTTGAAACTACTTAGCATAAACAACCACTATGCATGTCACTACATAGCATAAACAACCACTATGCATGTCACTACTTAGCATAAACAACCACTATACATGTCACTACTTAGCATAAACAACCACTATGCATGTCATTCCTAATAATTGGGAAATTCTAAGGATTCAGTTCTCTTTCAGCTTCTGGGGACAAAAGCCAGTCAAATTCCTCCTATTTTTTTACCACACTCAGTGTGGGCAGTTTCCTCCATGCTGGCTTCTCAGTCTCCCAAGCAACCCTTCATCTGGATCTGTGCAGCCTTAGGGATGGAGGCACGTTTGCTTTCTCTCATCAGGACACTTCATCCCTAAATAAGTTAGAATAATCTGTGAGCAAGGCCATTCTTGTAGTTATCATACTCAAGATCTCTATATTGTAGCCCAGGCTGGTCTCCTGTCTTTGTCTTGCAAGTGGCTCAGATTACTGGCAGGGGCCACTGCGACCTGCAGGCTAGCTTTTGCTAACTTTATAATAGAAAGGTGAACATACTGTGCTGGAGATATGGCTCACTGGTTAATAGCACTGGCTGCTCTTCCAGAGGATCTGGATTTGGTCCCAGCACCCACATGGCAACTTACAACAGTCCTTAACAACTGCAGTTCCAGGGGATGCAACACCCTCCTCTGGCATCTGAGGGGATGACATGCACGGTGTACTTAACATATATTCAGGGTGCACTTAACATACATGCAGACAAAACACACACATAAAATAAAAACTTAAAAAAACTATAACAAGGGGCTGGAGAGATGGATCAGTGGTTAAGAGCACGGTCTACTCTTGCAAAGGACCCCCGGGTTTGGTTCCCAGCACCCACATTGGCAGCTAATCACCATCTGTAATTGCAGTTCTAGGAAACTGGAGGTTTTTTTTTCTTCTGTGAGCGCTGCATGACAGGAATACACTTACATATATTCAGAGATAACATTCATACACATAAAATCAAAATAATAATAATAAATATATATTTCAGAAGGAAGGAGGGAAGGAGGGAGAGAGGGAGGGACGGAGGGAGGGAGGGAAGGAAGGATGAAGGAAGGAAGGAAAGAAAGAAGGAACCTGAGCATAGAAGCTGTAGTGGTGCAGCTCTCAGCAGGTACTTAGGGTAAGAACTCTGGGAGATCATGAAAACTTCCTTCAAAAAAAACAAAACCAAATGCCAAACAGCAACAAAAACCCTGGGGCTGATCCCCAGTACCACCTTTAACCAGAGAAATCCGAAAATCTGAAGTGCGTGTGTGTGTGTGTGTGTGTGTGTGTGTGTGCGCGCGCTCGCGCTGGGGGGAAGACAGGAAGATTGCAGTTTGAGAGCAGTCCGGGATACATAGGGAGACCCAGCCTCTGAAAGGAGACAGGCAACAGGGGAGAGTCCCCAGGAAAAGGTGTGCACGAGCATCCGGGGGCGCTCCAGTCTCCTGGTGCCTGAAAGGAGGTGCACAGTGTCCATGGCAGCGAAAGGCGTTTTTGCAGCTGAGCTTCAGAGTGCACGATCCACTCTACTGCAAGACTTCAGTTTTTGGCGCATGCACCCCAACCCCGAAAGCACACTCCATCCACATAGTGCGCTCCCAGCTGGGAGTATACTGTGCCAGGCACGCTTCTGCACGTTGGGATCTGCCCTGGACTAAGCTTGTTGGAATGGCCACACTCTCCCCCTCACTCCCCAGTCTCACCCAGAAGTGCTTGTTGCCTGGGCTTGCAGGTCACACTTGTCGGGTTGACATGGCGCTGTCGGGCAATCCTGGCAGAGCACTTGCAGCCACAGAGGCAGCTCCGGCCTCAGTTACCCTGGTGCAGCTCCTGCAGCTGGTCCAGCAGGAGCAGGAGCTCCCAGGCGTGGAGAAACGCCACATCACTGTGACCCATGGCGAGCCCAAGGTGTTGCTGCTCCCGTGGAGACCCAAGCCCTGGGAGGCCGCGGGCTCTGCCAGGTCACCCCACACAGCCCTAGAAGCAGAGACACTGGCCCCTGTCGAGGATCGGTCCCAGCTCGGCCACGGTCCAGACAGCTCCTGAGGCTCGAGATCTTTTATAGCCGAGATCTTGTTCTCCAAAAATCTCGAGGCAGTCCATGTGGCTCATGATATCTTCTCTGGTTTCCTGAAACTAATTGTTTATAAAACTTATTTTGGATGGGCATGGTGGCGCACACCTTTAATCTTAGCACTTACCTGCTGAGCCTTCTCTCCAGCCGACATGTCAAAGAGTTAACATGAAACAGCAACTGAACTGGTAAGCTCCAGTCTGCTTCAGGGCACAAAGCCAGAGAAATTACGGGCCTAATGGACCAATGCTCATAAAAGCAGCAGGACACCTTCATGTTACATGCACAGGTCTTGAAAGGGCTTCAAGTTCCAAGTAAAATTTGAGTAGAGGCATGTCCTGCTAAAGGGGAGTGTTCTTCCTTGAATTCTGAGCTAGAGATAAGGCCTGTCAATTGCAGGTTAGGTTACAAATCTATACTCAGAGACAGGTAAGTTTAATGAGTCCCAAGGTTTGACACTGAGAACACAGAACACAGATGCACAGTGCACAAAACTGAGCACTTGTTTTGTGATGCCCTAACTGCATTTTATGTCTTTTCAGAACAATGCATCTGGCTGGACATGGGGGACACCACCTGTATAAAAAACAAGGCCCTGGGATTCCCAGATTCAAGTATACGTCCTGGGTCTGGTCCACTGCTGTAGGAGTCCTGGAGAGGCCTGTACAAAGAAGACATCTCGAAGCAGGTCAAGTCCTTCCTCCAAGGCACATGTGGATTCTACAGTGGCAGTCACCGTGGGAAACAGACCCTTCCTCGAAGTGGACTGTGAGCAGTGCCTGCGACGCTGCCTTCCCGATACTTTCCTTCAGTCTTTGAAGGCAGAAAATAAACTTCTCTGAAGATAACTGGTAAGTTTGAAAAAACAGAAACATGCTTTGAAAAACCTATGGAAGAAAGCAACATGAAGCACTTTCAGAAGGTTAAACTTCCTGCCACAAAACAGGTAATTAGTCTGCAAACAATACTGAAATTAAGTTTTCCCCTCTCAACTTTTTTCTTCTGTGTCAACTGAAGATCACAGCTAAAGTTTTCTAGCCTGTCCTGCCAGTCTCAGCCTCATGTTCTAATCAGGCACTGACCCTTTTTTTTTTTGGTATTTTTAAGACAGGGTCTCCCTTTAGTCCCAGCTGGCCTGGAGCTTGCTCTGTAGATCAGGCTGGCCTTGTACTCAACAGATCCGCCTACCTCTGCCTCCCGAGTGCTGGGATTAAAGGTGTGCACCACCACGCCTGGTTTAAAGATGGTTCTTAGCCACCATGTGGGTGCTGGGAATAGAACCTGAGTCCTCGGCAAGAGCGGTCAACGCTCTTAATCACTGAGCCATCTCTCCAGCCCCCACAAAGGAACTTTTTATTTTTTTTACTTTATTTATTATTATTTTATGTGTATGAAAGTACTGCCTGCATGTAGGTCTGTGCACCCTTGTTGTGCAATGCCTTGGAGGTCAGAAACGGGTGTCAGATATCCCAGGAACTGGAGTCAAAGACAGTTCTTAGCGGCCATGTGGGTGCTGGGAATTGAACCCAGGTCCTCTGCAAGAGCAGTAGCTGCTCCCAACCACTGAGCCATCTCTCCAGCCCCAGGAACTTTTAAATGACAAAGCATGGCCCATCAAAAGTCAGATCAGCCAGGCATGATGGTGCATACTTTTAGTGGCAGAGGCAGAGGAGGTGGAGGCTTCGAAGGAGGCAGAGGGGGCAGAGGCAGAGGCAGGATCTATCAAAACAGGGGCCAGTGAGACAGCTCAGTGGTATGAGTGATTGCTGTCAAGACTGCAACTTTAATATCTGGGACCCAAATGATGGAAGGTTGCTCTGACAGCCCCCCATGCACACAAAGGCATGCACCCCTGCCCCCGCCCCCCCAAACCCATCAAGAGCAGTCTGCAGCCCAGCCTCACCTGGTCTAGTTCAGCTGGTGGATGAGCTGATTAATGCGTTCTCCTCGATAGCCAGGTGAGCCCATCTCCTTGAGGAATCCTACCCTGTTCTTGGTAGCATGACGGGCCACAGAGAGTTGGAAAGGGCACAAGAATGAGGAGATCTCCTGGAAATGCTTCCCCGGGAAGGAGATTTCATGGATGAGGTCATCCAGGCAAATGACACCAAATTTCCCTGGAAACACAAAGCATCTAGACAGTACTGAGGGAGCTCTTACAGGGTTGGGTTTGGAAGACATAGAAATCTGCCCTGGATCCCAAACCTTGGTTACAAAACCCTTGGTTTTTTACCCGAACTGACCCCAAGACTACGGTACCTCACCTAGGTGTTCCTCAATCACCGTGTTGTCTGTCAGAGGGATGGTCTTATTGTTAACCCTGGCTTGTCCATGTTTCAAGATGAGTTCCCGCACAGACTTCAGATTTGGGAATCTGTGAGGCAGAATAAAGCAGCCTGCATTGTACTGGGCACTCAGTTCTGGCTGAAAGAGCTGAAGAGTTCTCTGCCACTGGGTCTCCTAGCCAGGGAATGGGCTACATCCCAGTCTAGCTGGACATTTAGTTAGGAATACAGAGAAACAGGGAGTGGAAAGCCAGGAACACTGGCACCCAAGAGAGGCTGAGTGAAGAGGATAATTAGTTCAAGGCCACCCTGGGCTACATAGTGAGTCTGAGATAAGTGTAGGTTGCCGGAGATCTCCTGAGGCCAGTGAAGAAGAGCAGGAGACAGGTAGGAACTGGGTGCCTCAGCAGAGCTGATTGTTGATCCCTTGGTCCAGCTGTCTTTGGCTTGATTGGCGTTTGTGGCTGTGGGGTCAGAGTTATCCTCCAAGCTGGGTTCAAAGGTGTGGTCTGTGGCTTGATTGGATTTTGCGGCTATGGGGGTGGAGTTATCCTCCCAGCGGGGATTAAAGGTGCAGTCTTTGGCTTGAGTGGATTTTGTGGCTGTGGGGGCGGAGTTATCCTCCCAGCTGGGATTAAAGGTGCAGTCTTTGGCTTGATTGGATTTTGTGGCTGTGGAGGCAGAGTTATCCTCCCAGCCAGTATTAAAGGTAGGCTTGTGTGACTCTTAAGATCTGAGATCTCCTGAGGCCAGCGGAAAGTACTGTGGTGCAGGCTAAAGAGGGCCCCCCCCAACTGGGATTACGAAGAGGCATCTGAAGGAGGCAAGGAAAGCAAGCCTTCAACACAGTGAAGACGCATTTAGGACTCACACTGGAATACAGGCAAGAAGCCCATATACCAGGATCAGGAAGAAGAGACAACACTGGAAAGGGGCAGGATAATCCCATGCCAAGCTTTACCAACCCTATGGAAGACTCCTGCAGTGGGATCCCTCTGGGCATGCCCCAGGACACAGACATCAGAAACACAATTGGGAACATATTTAAAGAACTACAAGATCAGCTGGGCATGGTGGCGCACGCTTTTAATCCTAGCACTTGGGGGGCAGAGGCAGGTGGATCTTTGTGAGTTCAAGGCCATTCTGGTCTACAGAGCAAGTTCCAGGACAGCTGGGGCTACAGGGAGACGCTGTCTTGAAAGAAAGAAAAAAAAATACTACAAGATCATAAAGAATAAATTAAATAACTAAGAAAAGAGAATGAGGAACTCAAGTAGGACCAAGAGAGAGAGAATGACAAGCTCCAGAAGGAAGTAGAAACACAGAAAAGGTCCCATGCTGAAAAAGATAAAGAAACCAACCAGCGAACCAAAGAGCTACAAGCAGAGATAGAGAAGCTCCAAAAACACGTAGAAATACTAAAGAAATCAGAAGAGGAAATGAAAAAGGAAATCAAACACTCACCCATTCAAGAGGAAAGGAATAGAAAAAGCCTCAGAAGCAGAATGGAGGAAGCAGAACAAAGAATATCAGACCTGGAAGATAACACAGAACAACTAAAAACCTCAAGGAAAGATTATGAAAAATTTAAAAATACACAAAAGTGGAAAAACCAGGAAACTGTGGGACAGTATGAAAAGATCAAACCTCCCTGGCATCATAGGGATAGAGGAAGGAGAAGAATCCAAAGAGAATGTATTGATCAGACCTTCAAACAGAATAATAGATGAAAACTTCCCCAAACTAAAAAAAAGAACAAACCAACAAATACAAGAAGCACATAGAACTCCAAAACAGACAGATCAGAAAAGAAATTCTCCATGCCATCATATTTAAAATGCTAGACACCAAAAACAAAGACAAAATCCTTAAGGCCACAAGAGAAAAACACATCAAGTGACCTATAAGGGGAACCTATCAGAATACAACGACTTCTCAATGCAAACTATGAAAGCAAGAAGAACCTGGAGCAAAGCATTCCCAGTGTTAAGGGACAATAGATGCCAATCCAGGTTACTAATACCCAGCAAAATGTCAATTATAGTTGAAGGAGAGAGAAAAACCTTCCATGACATAAAAACGTTGAAAGAATACATGTCCGGAAAACCAACCCTTCAGAGAATACTTGAAGCAATTCAAAGAACAGAAGAAAGAAGCAACCAACACCAGGCACCAAGAAAGAAAATCAATAAAGCATTAACGGCAGAAGTAGAAACCTAAACAAAAACGCAATGGTATTAAGGCAAAAGGAAGCAACACAAACCTATCAGTCATATACCTATAAATATAATGGACAAATTCCCCAATCAAAAGACATAGACTGGGAGACTGGATTAGGAAACAGAATCCATCATATGCTGTCTACAAGAAACATCTTACCTTCAAGAGACAGGGACCACCTAAAGTGAAGAGATGGAAAATATTCCAGCAAATGGTACCAAAAAGAAAGCAGGTGTTGCTATTTTAATATCAGACAAAAGAGATTTCAAAGTAAAAGAATTCAAAAACAAAGAGACAAGAGCCATTACATTTTCATCAAAGGAACAATTCCCAAAAGATTCAAATTAAAATATATGCCCATCTGGTGCACAAACCAAACTTTATAAAGACAATTCTCCAGGACCACATTCAGATAACCCCAGTACACTCAAGTGGGAATTTCAATATACCCAACTGAGTCCTTTGGATAGGTCAACAGGACAAAGAATAAACAGAGAGACATCTGAACTGAATGATATGATACACCAAATGGACCTCATAGACTCTACCGAACAATTCCATCCTAATACCAGAGAATACACTTTCTCAACTCAGCACCCACGGATATTCTCCAATATCGACCACATACTGGGACAACAGAAGAAACCTCTACAATTACAAAAAGATTGAAATTATTTCGTGCATTCTGTCAGAGCCACAGTGCAATAAAGCCAAATCAACACCAAACCAGGACAAGCCCTCCTGCGTACAAGAAACCATGGAGACTAAACAACACACTCTTGAATAATGAATGGATCAAAGAAGAGATAAAGAAAGAAATAAAATCATTCCTGGAACTGAATGACAATGAAATACAAACAACACAACAAAACCTATGGGAATACTTAAAAGCAGTCCTAGCGGGCGGTGGGTGGCTACGCCCTTAATCCTAGCACTTGAGAGGCAGAGGCAGGTGGATCTTTGTGAGCTCAAGGCCAAGCCTGGTCTACAAGAGTGAGTTCCAGGACAGCTGAGGCTACAGGGAGAACCCTGTCCTCAAAAAGAAAAAAAAAACAAAAAAAAAAGCCAGTCCTAAGAGGGAAGTTTATATAAGCCCTGGGTGCTACATTAGAAAAACAGAAGAGCACAAGTGAATGATTAACACTAAAACTAAAAGCACTTGAGAGGAACAACCAGATGAAAGCCCTAAAACGAAAGAACAGGAAAAATACAAAAAATCAGGGCCAGAAATCAGATAGAAATAGAAACAAAGAAAACAATACAAAAAATCAATGAAGCCAAAAGTTGGTTTATTTGAAAGAATAAACAAGATAGACAGACCTCTAGTGCAGTTAAAAAAAGAAAAGAAGGAAAACTCCAAATCAGTACAATCCGTATGAAAAGGGAAATATCACAATGGACAAGGGAAAAGATCCAGAAAATCATATGGGAATATTACAAGAACCTATATTCTACACCACGTTTGAAAACCTAGAAGAAATGGATGAATATCTGAAACCTGGGAATCACCAAAGCTCGGCCAAGAAGAGATCAGCAGCTTAAACAGACCCATAACATATGAAGAAATAGAGGAGGTAGTAAGAAGCCTCCCAACTAAAAAAAGCCCAGGCCCAGACGGTTTCACACAGCAGAATTCTAAAAACATTTCAGAAAAGACCTACAACCATTATTACTGAAAACTGTTTAGAAGTAATACAATCAGAGGAATTCTCCCAAATTACCTTCTATGAAGCCAGCATCATCTATTACCAAAACCAGGCAAAGATACCAGCTAAAAAGGAGATATGACCCATCTCCCTCATGAAACAAGAATGGGCCAAAATTCTAAACAGGATACTGGCAATGCATACAGACCACATCAAGATAAAACATCCACCATGACCAAGTTCAAACATATTAAAAAAAAAAAAAAATCAATAAACATCATCAAACACTAAGAGGAATCAAGACAAAAAACCACACCAATTCATCTCATTTTGATGCTGAAAAAAGCTAAGCCTTTGACAAAAATCAGCATTACCTTTTCATGCTTAAAGTCCTAGAAGGAATTGGATTGGAGCTACACACAGGGGGGGGATCTCTATACCAGACTTCAAACATACTACAGGGCTATAAGTCATAAAAACAGCCTAGAACTGGCACAAAAACAGACCTGTTGACCAATGGAACAAAAAAACCGAAGATCCAAATTGAGCACATGACAATTTCAGCCATCTTATTTTGACAAGGGGGCCAAGAAGACACACATGGAGAAAAGACAGCATCTTCAACAAGTGGTGTTGGCAAAACTGTATCACAACTTGTAGAGAATGAAATTAAACCCTACCTTCGCTCTGTACAAAAGTGAACTCCAGATGGAATAAAGACCTCAACGTCTAAACCTAAACTCTGAGGTAATAGAAGAAAAAGTTGGCAGCAGACTACAAGACAAGGTGTAGGAAAAAAAAGACTCCTAAATCAGACAGCAGCTGCACAAGAATTAAGGTCGACAATTGACAAATGGGACCTCATTAAATCAAAAGCTTCTGTACATCAAAAAGAAACAATCAAGGAAGTGAAGAGAAATCCCACAGAGTGGGAGGAAATCCTTCACTCGCAGATACATCTGACAAGCATTGATTTCCAGAATATATAAACTACTCAAAAAACAAAGAAAAAAAGAAACAAAGAATGACCCACTCAATAGATGGAGCAAAGAGCTGAACAGAGAGTTCACAAGTGAGGAATTAGATGTCTGAGAAACACCTCAAGAAGTGTTCAACATCACTAATCATTAAGGAAATGCAAGTCAAAACCACTTTAAGATATCATCTTACTCCAAAAAGACGGCTAGGATCAAGAAAACAAATGATACAAGTGCTGGGAGAGGTTTGTGGGGAAAGGGGAAACACCATCCACTGCTGGTGGGAAAAGTAAACTGTACAGCAGTGTGGAACCCTTGGAAGACTTGGAAGAATTGCCAACCAGCCATACACTCTGGTATGTACCCAAAGACTCAGACCACAGAGATACATGCACGGCCATGTTTATTGCAGCTCTCTTCACAATAGCAAGGAGCTGGAACCAACCTAAATGCCCCTCAACTGACGAGTGGATAGAGAAAATGGGTGTACATCTACACAATGGAGTTCTATGCAGCAGTAAAGAAAGATGACATCACGAGCTTTGCAGGAAAATGGCTGGAGCTAAGGACATCATGCTGAGTGAAGTAACAACAGTCCCAGAAAAACAAACGACGAATGTATCCCTCATCTGTGGATGCTAGTGCCAATTACCTAGATGAATATTTCTTGTGTAGGCCCCCCCTGAGCTTTTGTCCAAAGCAGTTGGCTGTATGCATTTGGAAACAACAACAACAACAACAACAGAAAAACTGCATCAAAGAAACTGACTGAAAAACAGTGAATTCTGCTCAAAACAGTCAACTTCCTCATGGAGAAATTGAGAAAGACGGAGAAGAGAGGTGAAAAGCATGTTGTTGGCAGAATGCATGAGCTTTCTGGCGGGGTGGGGAATGGGCGGAACACGGGTCTACATTTGTTAAAAAAGTAATAAATTATAATAATAATAATAATAAAAACAAAAAAAAGTGTTTTTTTTTTTTTTTTTTTTTTCCTTATTTTTTTTTTTAGAAAGGACCTCCTGAAGCCCCAGCTGGCCTGGAACTTGCTGGACCAGGATGGCCTCCATCTCACAGAGACTCACCTGCCCCTGCCTCCCAATATCGGGGTTAAAAGTGTGTACCCCTGCTGGGCATGGCAGCACACACCTTTAATCCGTACTCGGAGGGCAGAGGCAGGAAGAAGCAAGTTTCAAGGTCAGCACTGGGTCCCTACAATCAGAGAGTTCTAGGCCAGCTGGGACTAAAGGGAGATCTGTCTCAAAAAGACCAAAAGACAAAAAAGAAAAAAAAAAGTGTGTACCACCACCATGCCTGGGGCAGCCCTATTTTAAGACCAGGTCTTACAGTATAACCCAGGCTAGCATGGGACTGTCAGCAGTGTCCCTACTTAGCCTCTCAAGTGTTAGTATTATAGATGTGGGCCTCCCCACTTAGCCAAGAATTCTACTGTCACATAAGCACTAACATGACTCTGGTTACAGATCTCTCTCACTCATTTTACTCAGTATCAACTTACTGGTAGTGTTTGGACCATTAGCAACATCACAGTCCTCCTCCTCTGCCTACTCCCTGCCCCAAGGTTCTTGATATTTAGTGACCATGGCTACAGCAAAATGTCCAACAGAGCAACATGAACCTTAGAAAACAATACCGGGTGCACCCTCATGTACTTAAACCCAAGAGAATTCACATGGAAAGTATACTCACCCCCAGGTCACGTAAGGCTCCACTATGCACAGCATTTTTATGCTATGGGGGGTGACTTTGACAAAGACACCACTAAACAGTTTCTTCAGACGAAGTCTGGCAATGGTGTTCTGCACCAGTGAACTCACTCCTTGAATCCTGAAATAAAAGGAAGCCAGTCTGTCTAGAGTAGTCTGGCTATTCTGGAATGTGTGTTACTGTATACGCAGAAAGACCCAGAATATACCCTAGAGCTCAGTTTAGTGGGAGGTAGGGTGAAAACAGATCATCAGCTCCTGCTGAGGTACAATCCCTAGGTGCTGTGGGAACACAGATGGTCTATGAATTGGTGGGGTGGGGAGGAAAGGGGATTATAGCCTATGCTCCTGTGGGTGGGTAGTGAAAGCTGCTGAAGCAAGGAACATATTCAGATTTCTTTCTGACCATTACCAAAGGCAAGCTTGAGACTGACATTAGAGGCAGGAAAATTCAGTTAGAAAGCTAATACAATTGTACACGAAAGAGATTATGGGTAGTGGTAGGAAGGTTAGAGAGGACAGCATTCACAAATCTTTAGAACTCAGAGCTTTCCTATCAAGATGCACACAGCTGTATGTGAGAGTAAGGACGAGTATAGAAAGTACCATTGGGGGCTGGAGAGATGGCTCAGCAGTTAAGAGCACTGACTGCTCTTGCAGAGGACCTGGGTTCAATTCCCAGGACCCATGTGGCAGCTAAGAACCATCTTAGGCTGGGCGTACTGGCGCACGCCTTCAATCCCAGCACTCAGGAGGCAGAGGCAGGAGGACCTCTGGGAGTTCAAGGCCAGTCGGGTCTATATAGTGAGCTCCAGGCCACCTGGGACTAAAGGGAGACCCTGTCTCAAAAAGACCAAAAAGAAAAAAAAAAAAAGTACCGTTAAAATGTGGACATTTCTATGTAGCACTGACTATACCCCATCTTAGAAATACGCTTCAAACACGTCACCTTGGGATATGGGCCTGGAAAGTACCTGTCAACACTGGTGAATTCCTTTCATGTCTTTATTTAAAGACAGGGCCTCAGCCAGGTGTGGTGGCACACAGCTTTACTCCTAGCACTTGGGAGCCAGAGGCAGGTGGATCTCTGTGAGTTCAAGCCCAGCCTGGTCTACAAAGTGAGTTCCAGGCCAGCTGAGACTAAAGGGAGACCCTGTCTCAAAAAGACAAAAATAAATAAATAAAGACAGGGCCTCACACGTGTAGCTCTGGATGGCCCCGAATTCAAAGATCAGCCTGTCTCTCGTGTTATTCTGAAATTAAAGTGTGTCACAGACCTGGCCTCCTTGGTTTACGTCACTTTCTGCTACGGAAACACTCCCACCTCCTCACAGTGTATTATAAAGCTTGTTTCTTCAGCTCTGCTAGACTCCGAATCCCTAGCACAATTTGTGGTAGTAGGATTAGGCCTTACATGCTCCTTATCACCCTAGAAAAAGGTCTAAAGTCAAACGGACAGTCTCAGATTCTGTTAAAGACCCTGGCACTCTACCTTTCCATGCGTACAACAAAGGCCAAGGAGTGCTTATCAGGCACTTCCAAAGCATGAGGTTTCACATCCAGCCGTCGAACTCGCACCTTGTCTCGCTGCTGGCGCCAAGATTCATGGACAAATGACTCCAGTCGCTTAAACCTGAACTCTTTTACTTTCCTCTATGGCAAAGAAGACGAAACTATTATCACCACTTTAGTAAAACCTACTGTTTACTTCCAGAATTAATCCATGAGCCACTAACAAAAGAGCTCGTTTCCTCCTATGTTCTGAAAAAGAGGGCACATAAATACTTTAACATAGGGAAAAATTGTGAATAAAAGTCCAAAGTGGATCACAGTCAGGCGAGGCAGCACAGCACTGCAGAGGCAGAGGCAGGTGGGTCTCTGTGACTTCCAGGCTAGCACGGTCTACATAGTGAGTTCTAGGATAGCTGGGGCTATAGGGAGAGCCTGTCTCAAAAACAAAACAAAACACAGAACAACAAAATAAAGAAAACTCAGAACAAATGGAGAAAGTTTGTGATGAACAAGAAATTTGTTTATATGCTAGGAATATTTTACCAACAAGTATTTATGGAATCTATATGGAATGAGACACCATTAAACTCAATAATTTTTCTTCTATCCTCAAATACTTCTATATTTTTTTTCCAAAACCACTTAGCAGAATGCAAAAATTGATGGATGTTTTTCTTTTTTGGGGGGGGCCCACTATGTAGCTCAAGCTGGCCTTGAACACTCCATTTTCCTGCCTCAGATCCCAGAATGGTGGGATACCAGGGGCCACATTTGGTTGTTTAAACAACATGTTGGGGGCTGGAGAGATAGTCTAGCGGTTAAGAACACTGACTGCTCTTGCAGAGAACCCGGGTTCGATTCCCAGGACCCACATGGTGGCTAAGAACCGTCTGTAACTCCAATTCCAGGAGAACTCCAGTTCCAGGGGAATCCGACACCGTCTTCTGACCTCCGCGGCACTGCACGACACGGGTGCACAAACCAATATGCAGATAGTACATTCATACACATACAAAAATAAATAAAATAAAATATAAAAAAAGCATGTTGCCAGGTGTGGTGGTGCACGCCTTTAAGCGCAGCACTCAGGAGGCAGAGGCAGGAGGATCTCTGGGAGTTCCAGGCCAGCCTGGTCTATGAAGTGAGTTCCAGGTCAGCTGGGGCTACAGGGAGACCCTGTCTCAAAAAACAGAAACAAAACAAAACAAAAAACCACAACAGCTTTTTTCTGCCAAGTTTGGTCTTTCATCACACAATCTAAACTCAGGAAAAGTCTTTGGTGTTTCACAAATTTTTACTAAATGAAACAGAAACTTCTGAGTTTATGGGAATGCCTGGGGAGGGGTTTGCTGATGCCAAGTCTAGTTCAACATATGCTAAACCAAAGTCGCCCAACACAAATCCCAAAGCTTCCCTCCTGTTTCGCCAGCATTACCTCTCTCTTTGCCAAAAGCGCCTGCTTTGCCTGAGTGGCTTTGAGGGCTTGATAAGTCTTCCTCTTTTTCAGGAGATTTTCTGGAACCAAAGGGATCCTTTTTCTTTCCCTGATAAAGAAAATTGATATTACTGGATAAAACACTTAGGAAACAAATATTCAATGCACTTCCAAACCAATTCAATATCCAGGACTTCTGAACAGAACTCTTACAGCCTTTAGCGTCGATGGAGTTATGGAAAAGCTGTAAAGGTTGGGGGCAACTACACCCTGGTGACAGGATGAATCATTAAATAAAGTCAAGGCGAAAAGAAGAGGTTCAGTGGGAAGGGGAAAAGGCAGGGTAATGGGCGAGAATATGATTAAAGTACATTATACATACGTGAGAAACAAAAATGTAAAAGTCGAGCCGAGCGTGGTAGTGCACGCCTTTAATCCCAGCACTCGGGAGTCAAAATTCAAGGCCAGCCTGGTGTATACAGTGAGGTCCAGGCCAGCAGGAGCTATAGGGAAATCCGTCTCAAAAGGACAAAAAAAAAATTTAAGTCGAGCTGAATGCGTCAAATTCTGGCACTCTTCGGCCTCTCTCCCCTACGAACCTCAGTTTACTCGTTGCCTCAAAGTCGCTCCAGATGAACGACGTTTGGCTCTCGGCTCGCCCCGGCCCGCTCCTCCCGCCATGGCCCCACATCGTCTCAAGCCCCACATCTATTATGTAATATGGAGCCTTTCCTTTTCTTTCTACAGTACGCAAATATCCTGCGTTTCCAACAGTACAGTTTAAACAACAAGGATGACATCGGATACTCAAAGCCCGACTCTCTACAGGTTTACAGCCCCAAATACTCACGGTTCTTCCGCCATCTTTCCGATGCTACAGCCACTGCGCATGCGCAGCCTGGCTCAGGGAGTGCGGAAAAAGAGAACTGCTCTATGGTTTCTTGATCATAGAGATGTCCGCTCTAGCCTACGCTGGAGGATTCCGGCAGCCAACGCCCCCCTTGGCCTCAGAGAATCTTTAAGGAGAGGTCTTACTAGCTCTGATTCCTGCCCAAAATTGCAAAAAGCTTCCTTCTCAAACTCAGATTCCTGGAGTTTATGGCATTCGTAATAAAACTACAGCTTTTTCCGATTACAGTCTCGAAGCCGGCCACTAAACTTCCCACAATGCACTTGCGGCTTCGGCTGTGACGTAGACCGCACTTCTGGTATGGGCTTACCTGAGGGACATTGGCAGTCTCAGTAGATGTTGACTTTGCTCCACGGATCCTGGAAAGTAGCTTTCACACTAACATGTGGTTGGCGGTTGTTGGTAGAGAACTTAGCGAGATGAGAAAGCGCCGTAGAGTCTCTGTACCTCGGTTTCCGCTTTCGTGAAATGAGTTTATAACAGACCCTCCTAGTAGCCTCCCAAGGGACATAGGAGAGGATATAAACCGTTTAGCACCATGTCTCACATTAGACAGTCCACACTGATGTTATTACTGATGAACGCGAAACTAGAAATGCCTCATTGACATCTCAGCTTCCCCTTACAGACCCTCACCCTCCGGAATGTACTAGCATTGCAATTGCAATTGCACAGTGGATTTTAAAGGTCAAGGGCAGCACCTACATGGCTCCTAACAACTGTCCCTAACTCCAGTTACAGGGGATCAGACGCTCTATTCTGATTGCCCAGCATGGGTGAGCTCACATACAGGCAGGCAGTATACTCATACACATAAAATATATTTTTATTTTGCCGGGCGGGGTGGCGCACGCCTTTAATCCTAGCACTCAGGAGGTAGAGGCAGGCGGATCTTTGTGAGTTCAAGGCCAGCCTGGTCTACACAGTGAGTTCCAGGACAGCTGGGGGTACAGGGAGACCTTGTCTCGAAAAGACCAAAAATAGGGGTTTTTTTCTTTTTTCTTTTTTTGTTTTTTTTCTTTTTGAGATAGAATATCCCTGCAGCCCTTGGCTTGGAACTTACAATGTAGACCAGGCTGGCATTGAACTCACAGAGATCCTTCTGCCTCTGCTTCTGGAGTGCTGGGATTAAAGGCGTGTGCCACCACACCTGGCTGGTAAATATTAAAGGCCAAGGGCAGTGCCTTTGACAGTGCTTGAAACTAACACCACAGACTTGATTTTCTACCTTTCGATTATTGTTTCCTTAACTAGGTTGAGTGCTTTCTGTGGTCAGGGGATATGTTTCCTATTTCTTCTGTGGCTTCTACAGCACCAATTACAATTTCGAATCTGCAAGGCATTGTTAAGTATCTGAGCGTTGATCTGGAGAATCGAGGCATCATCTAGGACTGAGCCAATCATTACATGATGAATAATGTCAAAGAACAATAACCTGTCATAGCCTGCAGGTCATTCTCAATTCGAGCACCTTAGCCATCTGTCTTTGTAAAGAGATTAAACAGTTTTGGGACTGGAGAGATGGCTCAGTGGTTAAGAACACTGGCTGCTCTTGTAGAGGACCTGGGTTTAGTTCCTCCAACACCTACATGGTGGCTAAAAACCAGGGGATCCTGCCGGGCATAGTGGCGCATGCCTTTAATCCTAGCACTTGGGAGGCAGAGGCAGGCAGATCTTGGTGAGTTCAAGGCCAGCCTGGTCTACAGAGTGAGTTCCAGGACAGCTGGGGCTACAGGGAGACCCTGTCTCGAAAATACCAAAAAGAAAAAACAAACAGGGGATCCGATGCCTTCTGTGGCATGACATGGTACCCATACATTCGAAACACTCATACCCGTAAAATAACAAAAAAAGGTTTATCAAATAGTAAGACATCCAGTAAACGGTAGTCAAATGCAAGTACTATGTAACTTTTTTTCTTTGTCTTTTTGAGACAGGGTCTCCCTGTAGCCCTAGCTGGCCTGGAACTTACTATGTAGACCAGGCTGGCTTTGAAGTCACAGAGATTCACCTGACTCTACCTTCTGAGTGGTGGAATTAAAGGCATGCACTACCATGCCAGACTTTTATTTATTTATTTTTGTGTGTGTTTGTATTATGTAACTTTCTATGGCTACGAGGTAGATTCTGTCATACTGGTTATTAAAGGGAAGAAGAATTTAATTTAATTTTATTTTGGGGGGGGCTTTTTGAGACAGGGTCTCCCTGTAGCCCCAGCCATCCTGGAGCTTGCTCTGTAGACCAGGCTGGCCTTGAACTCACAAAGATCTGCCTGCCTCTGCCTCTTGAGTGCTAGGATTAAAGGAGTGCGCCACCACGCCCGGCGAAGAATTTTATTTTTTTTTTTAATTTTTTAAATTTATTTTCTCTGTGTATGAATGTACTGTCTGCATGCAGGTTTGTGCACCTTGCCCTGCAATGCCGCGGAGGTCAGAAGAGGGTGTCGGATTCCCCTGGAACTGGAGTTCTCCTGGAATTGGAGTTTCAGATGGTTCTCTGCCACCACGTGGGTGCTGGGGATCAAACCCTGGTCCTCTGCAAGAGTGGTCGGTGCTCTTAACCGCTAGGCCATCTCTCCAGCCCCAAGAATTTTAATATTATTAACAGCTCCTAGCTAGCTGAGACTTTGAGGTTCACATTTGGAAAATGATTCCTGATGTCAGTAGATGGTGCTATGAGAATACATTTTTCTCCCTTCAAAGCCATATTTCCACCAGACTGATTCAGAACATGGGAGTTCTTTTCAGACAAAAATTTCTTTTTCTCCTTTCATATTTATTGGACAGCATTCCAATCATGGTCTGAAAAATGCATGAAAAATCTTTGTATTTAATTAAATTCAATAAAAGAAAGAAAAATCTTGATAACTCTTTTACAAAGGAAGAATCAGCCAAAATTTTAAATTTAAAATAAAATAAGCTGGTCTTGGTGGTGCATGCTTTTAACCCAGCACTCCAGAGGCAGAGAGAGGCAGATCTCTGTGAGTTCAAGGCCAGCCTGGTCTACAGAGTGAGCTCCCCCAGGCCAGCTGGGACTAAAGGGAGACCCTGTTTCAAAAATACAAACACACACACACACACACACACACACACACACACACACACGCACACAAGGTAAAAAAATAAATAAATTGTTCACCAATTTGTGTCTAGTGAGCACTGACCATGTATCCTTACACTAAGGAAGAGACAGGATTTTCATTTTTTGGTTGTTAGCCTTAGCCTTTTTTTTTTCTTTTCAGTTCATGGTTTGCTTTATTTTTTTATTTATTTTATATAATATATAATTATATATTTATTATGTGTATTATTGTATTATATATTATATTGTAAATAAGATATGTTCAAATCAAATTAGACCATCTTCCCCCCCCTGCCCCCACCCACCAGAGCTCATAGCCTTCTGCCCAACATGTTTTTATCTTTTCTCATTCTTTCTCAAAATTCTCGATAAAGAAGTTTACTGTTTCCCAGCAGAAGTTCTTCCCTTTCAGTCAGTTCTTTGACACAGGTATTTTTCTGTTGTTGTTGTTTGTTTCTGATATGCACCACTCCCAATACTTGGACAAAAGCTACAGGATCCCTGCACAAGAAATACCTTACTAGCTACATATTGGCACTGCATCCACAGATTGAGGGATACCATTCATTTCACTTTCTTTTTTTTTTTTTTTGGTCTTTTGAAAAGCAGGGTCTCCCTGTAGCCCCAGCTGTCTGGACTCATCTGTAGGCCAAGCTGGCGTTGAGACTCACAAGATCTGCCTGCCTGCTGCCTCCAAGTGCTAGGATTAAAGGCGTGTGCCACCATGCCCGGCTTATGTGTCATTCTTTACTGCCTGCATTAGAACTCCATTTGTGTAGACATGTTCTACTTTTCTCGATATCCACTTGTCAATTGGAGGGACCTATGGGTTGGGTTCCAGCTCCGTTGCTATCTGTGATAGAGAGCTGCAATAAACATTGGGCCTTGTGCAGTGTATTTGCATTTAGGATGAGTCTGTGGGTAATCCAGGTAGTGGTTGACTCTGGTCAGGTGGTAAAAGCTCTTTTGTGAGTCTTCCAAGCGGTTCTCCTACACTGCTTTCTAACATGAGTGGCTGTCAACAGTTTAATCTACCCCACCAAGCAGTGGATGGTGTACCCCTTTCCCCACAGCCTCGCGACTTGGATCATTGGTTTTCCTTTGATTATGCCAGTGCTTATTGAGTAAGATGATAGTTCAATGGTTGTTTTTCTTGCATTTCCTTTTCTGATAGGGATGTTGAACATCTTTTAACGATGTTTCTAGCCATCTCTAATTCCTCACTGTGAAGTCTCCCTAGTTCAGCTCTTTGCTCCATCTATTGAGTGGGTCATTTTGTTTCTTTGTTGCTTTGTTTTTTGATTAGTTATATATTCTGGAATTAATGCTTTGTCAGATGTATTCTGCAGTGAAGTTTTCCTCCACTCTGTGGGCTTTTTCTTCACTTCCTTGATGTTTTCTCTTTGCTGTACAGAGCATATTTAGGTTTAATCGTACCGCGTTCCCATCTCCTTATCTTGTTCAGTTGTCTTTGTGCACGTGTGTCGAGATAAAGAGACTATTTTATTCTGTGCAATTAGCTGGCTGCATTTTCTTGTCTATTCTAGAATTTGTCAGAACTCTTGTTGACGCTCAATTTTCTCTACACTGTCAGTTGTTGTCATGTCTTGGGTCTGTGTATTGGAGTTGCCTTTGTCGGGCAAGAGGTAGTGGGTTTAACTTTATTCTTCGTACAAGTGGTGATTCCAGTTTTGCAACACCCGTGCTGAACATGTTTCTTTTTCTTTGATGTCTTCTTGGCCCCTTGTAAATATGAGGTGAGCTGAAATAGATGTCTCAAGTATGGATTTCATGTTTTGTTCCTTATGGATCAACAGTCTGGTTTTGTGCCTAGTACCAGGCTGTTTTTGAATGGCTATGCCCTTGTGGAGTTAGTATTGCAGTAGGTCTGTGGTTTAATGTCCTATTATTCGTTGATAGGTAGTGTCTACCTTATAGATGATTTGTTCCTCAGGGCTTTTTTTTGTTATATTACTTACTTTTTTTTCCAAATTCCGACGTGTTCATTATCTCGCTTGAAGAAACTGGTAGTTGTAGTTCTTCATTGGAATTCACGTTGAATCTGTTATCTTTTGGATTAGAATGGATTTTTACTATGGTTAGTTTTCCCAATCCTGAGTTGGGAGATATTCAATCTTCTGATGCTTCTTTCTTATTTAGTTTTGGTGTTTATTTTTTTTTTGTTTGTTGTTGTTTTTTTGTAGATCTTTGGGTCTTTGGTCCTAGGTTTGTTCTCTAGGTTTCTTATTGTTTTTGAGACTATTGGAGTGGGAAGGTGTGGCTCTCCTTGTAGTCCTCTTCGTTGCTTGTTGGTGGTTGTTAAAGAAAGGCTACTGCGGGTCGTGGTGCACACATCCTTTAATCCAGCACTGCTATCCGTCATCTGGAGGCAGGCAGATCTTTGTCAGTTCAAGAGCCAGCCTGGCTCTACAGGTGAGTTGCCAGGATCGCTGAGAGTACGGGAGACCTGTTCTGAAAAGGACCACAAAAAAAAACAAAAGGAAAAGAAAAGAAGAAAAGAAGGCTACTGACTTTTCTCTGATTTATTTTTTATCTGCCACTATTACTGAAACTCTTAAGTCATTTCTAGGAGCTTTCTGGAAGAGATTTTTAGCCCATCCCTTAGGCTTTAAACATCATTTCTCAGCAAAAAGGGATACGTTTTTGATTTCTTTTCCAATAGTATCTTTAATTTCCTTTTCTTGCCTTATTGCTTAGCAAGTGTTTTTCAAATACTATATATTGAAGAGGAGTTGTGAAGGGGGCAGCTTGCCAAGTTCCTACCATTTAAAGGAATGCTTTCATTTTTCCCTTTTACGGGATGTATGGCTGTGGGTTACAGTTATATATGGTTTAATTATATTGAGGAATGTCCCTCCAACCCAATTCCCTCTAGGTTGCATTTGCCTTTATAGCTGTGCTATCCTCCAGCCTCGTAAAGACAGGATTTAAGACAGGATTTAACCATTTCCACAAAGTGATTAATTGCTAATGCAGTGTGGCTATGGGCTGGTTTACAGTACTTTAGAAATCTTACTTTGGAGCTGGAGAGATGGCAAGTGGTTTAAGAGCACCGACTGCTCTTGCAAAGGACCTGGGTTTGGTCCCCAGCACCCACATTGTGGCTGAGAACCATCTTTAACTCCAGTTCCAGGGGAATCCGACACCCTCTTCTGACCTCTGATCCTCCTCGGCATTGCACGACACGGGTGCACAAACCTACATGCAGACAGTACATTCATACACATACAAAATAAATAAAAATTAAAAAAAGAAATTTTTTCCTATTTTTGGGGGGGACACTATACTTTTTGGACAGGTCCCTTTAGTCCAGACTGGCCTGAAATGAGCTTCTCTCGTAGACCAGACTGTCCTTTAATTCACCAGAGCATTCCACCTCTCGCTCCCAAGTCTGGGGATTTAAAGGAGTGAAATCTTCTCTTTTTTTTTTTTTCTAATCTTACTCTTTAAGCCTGTCCTCAAGTTTCTTTGTCTTGGCCACTTCAGTTGTCCATCATTAGGGAAATGGTTAAATTACAGAAGACAGTGCAACTGTATGCAGCCACAAAGGTTTTTAAATCCTTAAATTTTAACAATGAATGTTTTTATTTTTCAGTCTGGGAAAGCCATTTCCCTTGTGAATTGGTCTCTCCCACATCAAAGGGAGGTGTACCTTCAGTTTCTTCTGTGCTCCAATCCTCTTTCTTAGAATATGATCCTTCTTGCAGTCAACCTCATTTTGTTTCAAGTTTTCCTGATTGTCAGCAAAGAGCAAAAAGGGGCTACTGGGCACCAAGCTAAGGATAAGACGCACGAGGGCTACTGGCGCACCAGCTTAGGCAAATAGCCGTACGAGGGCTACGAAAGGGCACCAGCTAGGAAAGAGGGTGCCAGGCAAACCTGGAGCTGGGGAAATACCAACAGCAGCTTTCAATTCTCATGAAAAACAAGTAGAAGGGAACAATACCATGAAGGAGTCTGTGGGTTGGCATATAGACATAGGAACACTGGGCACGAAGCAGACGACAGTGTGGTAGGTAAAACCAAAACAGAAGCCCAAACCTTTTCTGAGTTTATTTCACATTACTGGAACATCAGCTCATTCTGTGCTTCTTCAGTTATAGCCCAAGTACAGGCCCAGAACAAGTCTTCCTATTTAATGCGAAAGAAACTGAGGTGGAGAGTATCTTGGATGTGTGATTCCATGCTGGGTGAGGCACCAGAAACTGTTTGCTTCTGTGTCTAAGGCACTTCCTCCCAACCCAGTTGCTCTGCTTTCCTTGAACTACACAGAAGTGTTTTCTCTGAGTGATTAATTTCAAATGTTTTCAAAACACTTCAGAGGCTGGAGAGGTGGCTCAGGGGTTAAGAGCACTTGCTGTTCTTCCAGAGGACTGGGTATCACTCCCAGAACCCACATGGCAGCTCTCTCATCCTCACCCAGCCTTTGTGGGCACTACACAAATAACAGTAAACATACTGACAGTCAAAACACTTGTACAAATAAATAAATCACGTCAGTCAGAGGAAGTAGCAAGAGAAAAACCGATTAGGGTTTCCTTTCTTTAAAGATATTTATTTATTTATTTTTGAGACAGGGTCTCCCTGTAGCCCCAGCTGACCTGGAACTCACTCTGTAGAACAGGCTGGCCTGGAACTCACAGAGATCCCCCTGCCGCTGCCTCCTGAATGCTAGGATTAAAGGCGTGTGCCACCATGGCTGGCTTAAAGATCCTTTGTAAGAGCAGTCAGCGCTCTTAATTGCTGAGCCATCTCTCCAGCCCAAGAGGTTAGGTTTTCTCTCTTTTTTTTTGGTATTTTTGAGACAGGTTCTCCCTTTAGTCCCAGCTGGGGAATGTAGACCAGGCTGGCCTTCAACTCACAGAGATCTGCCTGCCTCTGCCTCCAGAGTGCTAGGATTAAAGGCTTACGCCACTATGCCTGGCCCAAAATTAGGATTTCTTTTCTTTTAATTTATTATTATATTTTTTTCATGTGTATGAGTGTGCTGTCTGCATGTAGGTTGGTGCACCCGTGTCCTGCAATGCCATGTGGGTGTGGGAATCAAACCTGGGTCCTCTGCAAGAACAGTCGGCACTCTTAACTGCTGAGCCATCTCTCCAGCCCCTAGGCTTATGAAGGACTTTCACCTGCAGCAGTAATGTTGACAGGCTAGCTATACTGCAGAACTGTGTGCATACACTACAGAACTTGTGTACGCACTGTTGCTGAGGATAGAATCCAGGGCCTCACACATGCTGGGCAAGCTGTCACTAAGCCAGGCTCCAGAATCCACTTTGTACCATGAAAGTACTCCAGCCACTTGTAGGTCTACTGAACCATATCAATCCACTTCACACTATTTATTATTTATTTTTATTACTTTTTATGTGTATGAGTGTACTGTCTGCGTGTAGGTTGGTGCACCTTGTCATGCAATGCCCAGAGGTCAGAAGAGGGAGTCGGATTCCCCTGGAACCAGAGTTAAAGGCCGCCGTGTGGGTGCTGGGAATCAAACCCAGGTCCTTTGCAAGAGCAGTCGGCGCTCTTTGAGCCATCTCTCCAGGCCCAATTAACACTATTAAGTATAAAACCCCTGTATTTTCTTTTAGAAACAGGGTCTCCCTCTAGCCCCAGCTTTCTTGGAACTCACTCTGTAGAACAGGCTGACCTTGAACTCACAGAGATCTGCCTGCTTCTCCTCAGTGCCAGTATTAGAGGTATGTGCCACCACCATGCCTGGCTGAAAAAAATCCCCTTATTTTCATTTCTGCAGAAAGTATCATTTTTTTCCCCTCTCCTTCAGCTATAACTCAGGAAACCCTATGAAGCCGTAAAGGAAACAGAGATTATTAGCTCCCTACCAAGTAGAAGTCAAAAGAATTCTAGCATCCTGTTCTTTTCTGAACTGCAGGAAGTTCCCAGATATAAAAGTGAATGTGCTTATGTCCCCTGTAGACTGTGGGCTAGAGAGGAGAAATCATGCCTGAATTAGAGGTGTATTCCACTGTTGGTGTAGCGCCGGTTGCAGTGACCTGCTCACAAAATGATTCCTGGTTAACCCTCTTCTCTTCAGCTGGGCACCCAAAGGGGCTTACCTCTGTCTTGAAGAGAACATGAGGCTGAGGAACGGCCAGTTGGAGCCCTACCTCGTCCCTAGAGGACAGCACAGGTGGAGCCCTGCCTGAACAACTGTGTACCAGTGTCCAGAGGAGGTTTCAACTATTTTCCTTACTGTTTTCTCCAGTAGTAACTTACTCTCTCTGCCTCAGGGAGTGCTGACCCCCTTTTCTGGAAGCTGACACTCCCATCACAGGAGTCGGGTGGGGGCGAGAGGTATCACCACTGTAACAGAAGCATGGACTTGCCTGTGGGCAAGGGAACATAACGACTCTGATTCTAGGGCTGGAGAGATGGCCTAGCGGTTAAGAGGGTTAAGAGCACTGACTGCTCTTGCAGAGGACCCGGGTTCGATCCCCAGCACCCACATGGCGGCTGAGAACCATCTTTAACTCCAGTTCCAGGGGAATCCGATGCCTTCTTCTGACCTCTGTGGCATTGCACGACACGGGTGCACAGACCTACATGCATACAGTACATTCATACACATAACAAAAAAAAAAAGACTCTGATTCTAACTGAGCACATTTATTTGTGTGCGTGTGCGTGTGTGTGTGTGTGCACGCGCGCATGTTTGTGCAGTGCTCATGGAAGCCAGAAAAACGTGTCAGATCCCTCAGAGCTGGAGTTACATTAGGTTTTGAGCTGCTGAAGATGGGTTCTGGGCACCCGAGTCTTGTCCTTGGGAAGTATTGTTAACTGCTGAGCCATCGCTCCAGCCCTGAGTCTTCTTTCGAAGCTTCATTCCTGGGACACTACCCATTGGAAGGTGCCAGGGTGTGCTGCTGGCTGCATTCACCCTTAGCATGATAGGAGTGTCCCCTCATGACAATATTGTAAATGACATCAGTGGACCTATCCATTAACGTAACCTTTGAACTGCTAGAACTGTGAGGGGCTGGAGAGATGGCCTAGCAGTTAAGAGCACCGACTGCTCTTGCAGAGGACCCGGGTTCGATTCCCAGCACCCACATGGCGGCTAAGAACCGTCTGTAACTCCAATTCCAGGAGAACTCCAGTTTCGGGGGAATCTGACACACTCTTCTGACCTCCGCGGCATTGCACGACACGGGTGCACAAACCTACAAGCAGACAGTACACTCATAAATAAATAATTTAAAAAATAAAAAAAAGAACTGTGAACAATTTCCTATTAATGGGCTGATTACTGCTGACTTTTTTTTTTTTTTTTTGACAGAGCCTCCTGTAGCCCAGGATGGCCTGGAGCTAGCTCTGTGGCTGAGGGTGACCTTGAACTCCTGATCTTCCTGTCTCCATCTCCGGAGTGCAGGGATTACAGGCAGGTGGGTGGGTCACCATGCCCTGTTCTGTGTAGCGGGGATCAAAGCTAGGACTGTGTGTGCCGGCCAGTGGAGTTGAATTCCCAGCTCCTTAATGCCAAATGTTTATTTCATACCATTAGAAGGGCAGGGGGAAGCAACCAGACCACAAAGGGGCGCAAATTAAATTCTAGGCCCCAGAGAGAAGTCTGTGGGTCTCATGACTTTTGAGGGCAAGAATTCAGAAGGGCCTCTTGTGGCTGACACTACAGAGAGGGTCACCAACATTTTCCTCCATCCAGCTGGTTAATTTGGGAACCTAAAGAGAAACATGATCATTCTAGAATAAGCGTTACATGACGTACTGTTGTTTCATTAGTTCTTCGTTTTCTCTGAATGAAGAGAACTTCCTGTAGAGGCCTTAATAGCAACTGAAGTGACCCCTATTTTCCCTTCTTTAACTACAGATGAGCAGGACCCATGGATGGCCTAACATGTACATGACCAAATTTCACGCATCAACTTCATTTAATGTGAACAAGCTGAGATCCTGCCCCCTCCCTGCTGAGCAGGCAAGGCTACTTTGGGTTGTGTTGAATCTCTCTGAGCAGAACTCCCACTGAGCACTTACCCTTTTCTTCTGGGGACTGGAGCCATTCCTATTTGCAAAATCAAGACAATCACAGTGGCACATTTTCCCAAATCTTTGGCTGTATTGCAATGGTTGTTTCATTTTGTAATCTCCAACTAAACATTTCCTAACCATGGATTAACAATATAGGTACTGACTGGTTTCTTTTAACAGTATTTATCCAACATAACAAAATAAACTGCAATTTGTTATACTTTTTTTACAAAACATTTTATAAATATTTTTACAAAATGTATACAAAGCAATTTCAAGTGAGACATACTATACAAATGAAGGTATTTAAGCAAATAAAGCCCACACCACACTGACAGCGAGTGACGCGTCCTCTTTAAGTCAAGTCAGTCTGTAAGGCCTCCCTAATCTAACAGAGTCTACTAAATTCTTCAGAGCTAAAATATTTCTTTTTTTCGTAATTGCCAGTTTAAAATTTGCTTTATCTTTAGGCAGTACTTAAGAAAATCAAATGCGTAATAACAAATTCACACTTTTCCACAAGAACGGATTTTTAAAAAAAAGAAAAAGATGATTTTTGTTTACTGAGTATAAGTAGCTTTAAAACTTAACTGGCTAATGAACCTGAACAACCAAAGGCGGCCACCGAGGCTGAGCTGTCTTACCCTTTGCCACCGGGGGCTCGACACGTGAGTTATGACCCATGTGCGTGTAACCTAATCAAAGGAGTAAAATAACATTTTGTAATCTTTATTTGTCATTATCTAAAGTCTTTCCTCCATAAAAAGTCAACTTACATACCAGGACACAAAAATTTACACATTTCATTTTGGTTAAGTTAGGCTCTCTATTTGTGGGGCCAATGTTAGGGCTTACAACCCCTGGAAGGTGGCATAGAAAAACTAGGATTGGAGTAGTCAGGAGGAGGAGGTGGGAGGAGGTGACGAATGTACACCAGACTTTTCTTGTCTCTTAAGAATTCCAATGATTTGTAATATAAACATAGTGGAAGTCATTAGCAGCCCCTTGCAGGCTTCTGGGGACCAGCTTGAGTTAGGGGAGTGGGAGCCTATGAGAAGAGCCTGTGAGGTCAGAGGGATCAGGGCAGGCTGTTAACCAGGGTGGCCCAAACAGAAAGTTCCAACTGGTAATACCAACTCATCTTGCTCATGTGTTCTAAGACAGGAAGGAAAGGAAGTCTGCGACTTGAACATTGGCACAGATAAGGAAAAACTGGCAACCCTAAATCGGCCCAGATTTTCCTAGTTCCATTGGCTGGGTTGTTGGATGGGAGAAGGTACATCGTTCTTTTGAAGACTGGCTGTCTCACAGGGTTTCTTTGTGCAGTAGGACTGAGGGGCGGGGGAATACAGGTCTTCTGTTGAACTGTTTCTGAGACAGGTTTGCACTACATAGCCCAAGCTGGCCTTGAGCTCATGACCCTCCTGCCTCAGCCACCGGAGTGCTGGGATTACAGGTTTTACCTTGCCTATTGTTGCTGTGTGTTTTGGGGGAAAAAAAAAATCAGAAGCCTTCCTTTTCATTGCAGGCCAATGTGGAAAAGAAATGTTCAACATGGTGACAGAGGGGCAACCTCATTCTGGGGATATGTTCAAAGTGGAAACCAGTGGAAGCCTCTCCACGGCCACAGAGATGAGCAAGCTAGCTGAGTGCATGCTCGCAGTAAGCAAAATGACCTCTGGATCCCACTGGCTCACACAGATGTGCAGGTGTGGTGGGAGGAGGGTATGCAAACATGTAAGACCAGGATGTGGCTTTCCCAGCAATGGTTACTATGACACTTGGCATCAAGGAAGTGACTGAAACGTCAAGACCTGGGACAGGTCCACAGGAAAGGAAAATAGGGAATGCTCCCTGAAAAAAAATAATAAAGCAGTAAGTCATGCTCACTAACATGAACAAGGGTCAAACACAGACGGGCTGGGCCTCTCACTGGGACTGCCGGGTCTCAGGTCTTTCCTTCAGTGATGGGCTGGCTGGTTACCTTTGGTTTATCTGTGTTTTGGTAATGGCTGCTGCCAGGGGTGACTACTGTTCTCAAATAACAAGAAGCATAAACAAGGCCAAAGTCCCCTTAGAAAGTTTAAACTGAAAAATTACAACACAGTTTTCAAGTGAAAGTGCTTTTTGATGCTTGGCTATTTGAGGGCGATGAGAGAAGTGAAACCAAACAGAACCCAGCAACAACTAAATACATACACCGCTAGCTCACTAGACCCAATTATAAAATGCAAAACTTTTTTTCCTCAATAGGAAACATATATATGCTTTTACATATATACACATTGTAATCCTTGTGGCTCCATCCGGCCTTCCCTGTAGCTGTACCTTTCAAAATGATTTCCATTTTTCTTTGTTTAGCTTGGTGAAGTTGTTTCAAGTTACTCGGCTGCAACTAGGAGCTTTCCCTAGATGGACTCAACACCAAGGTGGTGGACGGGGCTCAGCGCCTAGAAAAGCACTCAGGTATAGGAGCGGGAAGGAAGGCCTACATGGCCCTGCTAGTGGGCTGCTGCTGCTGTGCAGGGCGGGGCAGGGCGGGGTGGGGGAGTTGGGGGTTGGGGGGGCTGTCACACACAGAGCAGCTGGCTACCTGCTGCTCAGACAAAGATAGGCAGGGAGGAGTCATGGGGATTCTCCCTTAACAAATATTCCTTCCCCCTAAAACAAGAACAACAAACAAAAACAAACAAAATCATGAATTTGGAGCTGCAGTGAGATATCCTTTAAAAAAGTAGCTTCTATCAGTCCTGTTTCTTTAATAAGTCTATTCTTTTCAAATGACTTATGATTGTCAAAATTTTACCCAGGGCCAAGTGTACTGTGGTCTCATTGTGTGACAGTGTTTAAAATAATAAGAATTTTAAAAAAACCCACCAAACAAACAAACGAAAGAAACAAAACAAAAAAAAAAGACCATAAGCACTTGTGTAACACTTGAAATATATAGGGCCTATCAGACTGCTCTCTAGCAGGGAGGTTTTACTAAAGGGTCTCCCTGTAACTGCCACAACCAGTATTGCTCTTAAACAAAGAACAGGATTGAGATCAGAAAGAATGACCTGCGATGAAGGACCAAGCAGGCTGGAGGAAGGACACCAGTTCCATTTGCTGTGCCAGGAGAGAATGTAACTTGTCCGGGTGGGGTCTGGGGTGGGGAAGGACGTTTACTATTAACACTCTAGGATACTATTTACAGCTGCTTCTAAAATGGAGTCCGTTTCTACAACGCCTTCGCTGTGGTCCGGGATGAACTTTTCCAGGCAGTTCTCCTGGGAGGCCATTGGAGAAAAGTTGGGGAAGTCTAACTCCACGGCGCTGCTGGCCGGGTCGTTCTGGGGTGGCCGCCCAGCCTTTTTGAGTTCCAGGATGTTCTTAAAGGTCGTCTCTAGACTCTTGGTGAGCTGGAGATCCGGCTGGGGCTCACCTGACCCTTTCATGATGTCTGTGTGTAAAACTTCGTTCTTTGGAGAGCTCCTGGGTGCTCTGTCCTGGAAGGACTCATTGCACGGCATCTGCAGGTGCGAGTTGAGCGCGTGGTCCGGCCTGCACAGGGTCTTGCGGGGGCCCTCAGGGCCGGGGGAGCACCTGCTGGCCTTCTGGGGGTCCCTCCGGCTGCCCTTGTCCTCGGGCCCGCCCCGGTACTGGACCGAGCCACCCTTGTCAAATTTCAGTGTTCTACCCTGGCCTTCTGTTTTTTTAGAAATGTTTCCCTCCGCAGAGACTACGATGTGATTAGGCACTAGATGAAACTGGTCATGATTCGTCGGCTCTGCCATGCCCGGCTTGGATCGGTCTCTGCTTGGGGCCTTGGGTGCAGGATGCAAGCTGCTGCTGGTCTTGCTGACCTGCCGGTCACTCCTGCCAAGCGGGGTCTCAGGTGCAGCTTCCTCAGGTTTGAAGGAACAACAGAAATCGGCGTGAAAACCCTCTGGAAGTGAGATCACAAAGAACTTCAGTGGACAGGAGCGGTTGAGGACAGAGGACCAGCACCTTGAACAGACCCTCCTGCCGAGGTCCTCTACCGAGGACCAGCACCTAGAACAGACCCTCCTGATGAGGTCCCTCTGCCTAGGACCAGCACCTAGAACAGTCCCTCCTGCTGAGGGCCCTCTGTCAAGGACCAGCACCTAGAACAGACCCTCCTGCCCAGGTCCCTCTGTCGAGGACCAGCACCTAGAACAGACCCTCCTGCCCAGGTCCCTCTGTCGAGGACCAGCACCTAGAACAGACCCTCCTGCCCAGGTCCCTCTACCAAGGACCAGCACCTAGAACAGACCCTCCTGCCGCGGTCCCTCTACTGAGAACCAGCACCTAGAACAGACCCTCCTGCCGAGGTCCCTCTGCCAAGGTCATCCCAATGAGGTGCAAGGCAGACCCCAGTTGGCCTGCCCCTCTCTGCTCTGCCTAGCCCTGCTCAGCCTCCTCCTGGCCTGCCCGGCCTCCTCCTGCCCTGCCCAAGGTCAGTCCATTCCACAGAAAAACACGGGCGAATACCGAAAGGAAAGGGCCTCTTCTCAAAGCAACAACAGCTCTGGAAATAGCTTCCACATGGGAAGCTTAATCCAGGGTTTGGTGCATGTGAAGCTAGTACTCTGCCAACTCAGCTACAGCCCAGCCCTTCTTTTTTATTTTATAAACTAGCTGCTTTGAAAATAGAGGTGCTGGGGCTGGAGAGATGGCCTAGTGGTTAAGAGCACCGACTGCTCTTGCAGAGGACCCGGGTTCAGTCCCCAGCACCCACATGGTGGCTAAGAACAGTCTGTAACTCCAATTCCAGGAGAACTCCAGTTCCAGGGGAATCCGATGCCCTCTCTGACCTCTGTGGCATTGCACGACACGGGTGCACAAATCTACATGCAGACAGTATACTCATACACATACAAAATAAATAAATTAATTAATTAAATAAATAAAAATTAAAAAAAAAAAGAAAACAGAGGTGCTGTTGTCAACCCACTTTCCTCAAAGCAGAGGGGTGGGGCTTTGAGGCAGGGGAGACAGACACACCTACTCATCCTGGCTCACAACCAGGAGCGAGGGGCCATCATGAAAACAATGGCCTGAACACATGCAGATACTGCTTTGAAGAGGGGTAGGGTGTGGAGGGGGACCCTGAATGAGAGTGAGTGCTGAGCCCTACCAGGCTCCAGGAGCCAGCAAGAGCTGGCTGTGAGGCTGCAGAAGCTACAGCTGCCATGGGGCAGGACCCAAGAAGAGCTAACTCTGGAAGCAATGAGGCAGTGATTGCATCTCCAAAATCAAAGTGATGCCCAGAGCAAGCAGGGACTGGCTCACCAAATCTCAAAATGGGAGCGATGCGGGGACAGAGGGTGAAAGCTAAAAAGATGTTTCTGTCCACCAGGCACTTCCACAGCAGGTTCTGCAGAGGCGAATGGGGTGCAGGCTCTGAGAGGAGATTGGGGTACAGGCTCTGAGAGGAGATTGGGGTGCAAGTTCTGAGAGGAGAATGGGGTGCAGGCTCTGCAGAGGAGAATGGGGTACAGGCTCTGAGAGCACATTGGGGTGCAGGCTCTGAGAGGAGATTGGGGTGCAGGCTCTGAGAGGAGAATGGGGTGCAGGCTCTGCAGAGGACATTGGGGTGCAGACTCTGAGAGGAGATTGGGGTGCAGGCTCTGCAGAGGAGATTGGGGTGCAGGCTCTGAGAGGAGAATGGGGTGCAGACTCTGAGAGGATAATGGGGTGCAGGCTCTGAGAGGAGATTGGGGTGCAGGTTCTGCAGAGGCGAATGGGGTGCAGGCTCTGAGAGGAGAATGGGGTGCAGGCTATGCAGAGGAAAATGGGGTGCAGGCTCTGAGAGGAGATTGGGGTGCAGGCTAGGCAGAGGAGAATGGGGTACAGGCTCTGAGAGGAGAATGGGGTGCAGGCTCTGAGAGGAGATTGGGGTGCAGGCTCTGCAGAGGAGATTGGGCTCCAGGCTCTGAGAGGAGATTGGGATGGAGGCTCTGGCCTGATGGTGCTTGTGGCTGATTATCACAAGTGAACTCCCCAAAGGGCAAGAGAGGTCAGTGTCTTAAAAAAAGGGACAGAAGCACAGCCTGCCGCTGTCACCTCCCCCTTGGAAAGGTGCGAGGCTCTTGCTGTGTACACAGCATTTCCTTCAGATTCATCCATCACACTGGGTGTCAGGCTGTACACTGTGTTTGTAAATTTCCTGAGCTACAGCAAACCCAAACAGTACTTCAGTATTTAAATGTCAGAAAAGACACGGGGATAACCAGGCCTGGTAATTCCAGCATTTAGGAATGAGTTCAAAGCCAGCCTGAACTACATAGTGAATTCCAGCAGAGCCTGGGCTGCAGAGTGAGACCTGACCTCAAAAACTAGAAATAAATAAAAATAAAGATAAAAATAAAAGTCAAAATGTTGGAGAAATTAGAATAGAGACAAAGAAAAACAACACTCCGACAGTAGGGAATGAAATCGGCTAAATCATCAGAAATGTCCTCAGATATTATTCTAAAGATCATAGCAATGTAAAAACTTCAGGGGTTGGAGAGATGGCTCAGTGGTAAGGGGGACGTACTGCTCTTGCAGAGGACCCTCGTTCAGTTCCAAGCACCCATACTGGGTGGCTCACAACCACCTATAACCTCATCACCTCTGACCTCTGAGTATACCTATACTCATATGCACATGCCCCCCTCCTACTAAAAATTTAAAAATAAAAAAGGGCAGATTTTTGGATAAACTTAAAATGCATGCAGTTGGTAGGAAATTGGTGGATGAGAGGAAAAGCTACCAAAGAGCATCACGACTTCCTGGCTGGGGCCAGGGACAATGCTGTACTGGTGTTTTCCTCCTGGCTGTGGCTGACACACAGCAAGGGTCTTTAATGAGATGCTGAGAAGCCTTCAGACTTCATTTGGTTTTCAAAGACCAGAGAAAGATAGGATTTGAAGTTTACAATGAGGAAAAGCAATCACTTAACTGTGAAATTCTAGTTTGGATTTTATAAAATAGAGATATTCTTGGTGTACTCATAATCAACTGTGCTTTGTTTGTTTTTCCCGTATTGCACCTTCTGGAGCCAACAAGGGTCAGCACACACTAGCTCCCCAGAGGTACCATCCACTGTCTGGAGCCATGGAAGTGGTCCTCCCCTACTTGGATGCTGATGGTTCTTACCAGGGTCCACAAGTGCCAGACGCTTGTCCCGAGACAGGGAAGCTCTTTCCTCCTGGTTGAACATTCTGTCAATCATCACCATCTCAGCAGAGGGGTTGATCCTCTGGAAACAGAAAGAAGCCAGTCACTTCACAGGTCTTTCATTTAGTGGAAATAACGAAGTGAGAATTCAGTATCTAGATTCTGTCCTGTCCTATCTAGTCACGTGTTCTGCTCACATAGGATGCTTTTTTTTTTATTTGCAAGCCTAGAACTGTCTTTTAACTCCCTCATTCTGACCTCTGTTGGGCATTGAATGACAGGGTTCACAAATCTACAATTGCCACATACACTTCATACACATAAATAATAATTAAATAAAATTTTTTAAATTTTTTTTTTTTTTTAAATTTTTTCATGCCGGTTGTGGTGGTCCCACTTTAAATCCCAGCACTTGAGAGGCAGACAGGTTGATCTCTGTGAGTTCAAGGCCAGCCTGGTTTACACGAGTGAGCTCCTATAGGGCTATTAGGGAGACCCTGTCTCAAAAAAGAACAAAAAAAAAAAAGAAGAGAAAAGAAGAGAGACTCATGTAGTCAAGCAAGGGTGGCATCAAGCTTGTGTGGCAATCTCCCTGCCTCAGAATTCCTGATTGCTGAGATTATGGACATAAGCCACCACACCTGACTGTAAGCAGCCTCCTTCTCAAAAGAGAGAGAGAGAGATCTGGTCTTTTCTTGATGTCGTCAGAGTTTTATTCAGAAATGGTTATCAATGTGGAAAAAGAACCATCACCCAGACATTCCGGTGAGTACATCCGTTTAAGTAAATATATAAAATACGTGGAATCGTGGTCTGGAGGCAGAGGCAGGTAGGCTGTTGTGAATCAGTGCAGGTGGCCTGTTCCAAGCCCAGCTGGGCTATATAGGAGATCCCTGCCTCCAAAAACAGCAAATAAAAAAAAAAAAAAAAAATATATATATATATATATATATATATATATATATATATTATATTTGTTTCCTGGTCTCCCACATTCATCTGGTTGATTGTGACAATATCTGTGTTTATTTTAGGAACCTAAAGTTAGTACAGAAGCACATATACTATACATATACATACATGTATGCATGCACGCATGTGCAATTTATACTATGTTGTATATGTGTTAAGGCTCATTAAAAAATTTTTTTCCAGGCGTGGTGGTGCACGCCAAGCACTTGGGAGGCAGAGGCAGGTGGATCTTTGTGAGTTCAAGGCCAGCCTGGTCTACAGAGTGAGTTCCAGGACAGGGAGACCCTGTCTCAGAAATACAAAAAAAAATTTTTTTAATTATTTTCTTTTTTTCTTTTTTTATTTTATTTCCATATGTGTATGAATGTATTGTCTGCATGCAAGTCTGTGCACCCGTGATGTGCAACGCCGCGGAGGTCAGAAGAGGGTGTCAGATTCCCCTGGAACTGGAGTTCTCCTGGAATTGGAGTTTCAGACGGCTAGGCCGCCATGTGGGTGCTGGGGATCAAACCCGGGTCCTCTGCAAGAGTGGTCGGCGCTCTTAACTGCTAGGCCATCTCTCCAGCCCTTAATTATTTTATGTGTATGAGTGTACTGTCTGCATGTAGGTTTGTGCACTCATGTCATGCAATGCCGCGGAAGTCAGAAGAAGGTGTTGGATTCCCCTGGAACTGGAGTTAAAGATGGTTTTCAGCCGCCATGTGGGTGGGGATTGAACCCGGGTCCTCTGCAAGAGCAGTTGGTGCTCATAACCACTAGGCCATCTCTCCAGCCCTGTTAAAAATTTTAACGATTTTTTTTTATTATTTAAAAATTGTGCCAGGCATGGTGGTGCACGCCTTTAATCCTAGCACTTGGGAGGCAGAGGCAGGCGGATCTTTGTGAGTTCAAGGCCAGCCTGGTATAGAGTGAGTTCATGTCAGCTGGGGCTACAGGGAGACCCTGTCTCGAAAAAAGACCAAAAATAAAAAAATTAAAAATAAATTAAAAAAATAAAAATTGTGTGTGTAGGTCAGTAGAGGCCAGAACCAGAGGTGTCAGGTCCCTCTGGAGTTAGAGCTACAGGTAGTTATGAGCTGCCTGACATGGGTGCTGGGGCTGAACTTGAGTTCTCTACAAGAACAGTACACAATTTTAACTACAGAGGCATCTCTTCAGCTCCAAGGTTCCTTTTTGAAGTTGATCTTAAACAGAAAATAACTTTCAAGAGACCAATTTTCAAGTTAAAGCCTGTACGATTTTACAATTACTTTGAAAAATCTCAACATAGCTTTGGTATCCCCACTATTTCCTGATTAGGTGGTGCTTCAAAACTCATTTTTTTGTTTTTTGAAACAGAGTCTCCCTGTAGCCCCAATTGGCCTGAAACTCAATATGTCCACCAGGCTGGGCTTGATCTCACACAGATCTGCCTCCTTCTGCCTCCTGAGAGCTAGGATCAAAGGTGTGTGCCACCATGCCCAGATCAAAATGAAATTTTTTTTTTAATTTTATTTATTTCCGTATGTGTATGAATGTATTGTCTGCATGCAAGTCTGTGCACCCGTGATGTGCAAACGCCGCGGAGGTCAGAAGAGGGTGTCGGACTCCCCTGGAACTGGAGTTCTCCTGGAATTGGAGTTTCAGACAGCTCTTGGCCGCCATGTGGGTGCTGGGGATTGAACCCAGGTCCTCTGCAAGAGTGTTCGGCGCTCTTAACTGCTAGGCCATCTCTCCAGCCCCAAAACTAAATGTTTAAGAAAACTTTTAGAGCTGGGCGTGGTGGCGCAAGCCATTAATCCTAGCACGTGGGAGGCAGAGGCAGGCAGATCTTTGTGAGTTCAAGGCCAGCCTGGTCAACAGAGTGATTTCAAGGACAGCTGTGGCTACAGGGAGACCCTGTCTCAAAAAGACCAAAAAAAAAAAAAAAAGATGGTAGGAGACACCAGAACCGACAGTGACCCCCAGTGGGCATTTCTGAGAGATGGAGACACCAGAACTGACAGTGACCCCCAGTGGACATTTCTAAGAGATGGTAGGAGACACCAAAGCCCACAGTGACCCCCAGTGGATGTTTCTGAGAGATGATAGGAGACCCCAG
>VZQC01010000.1:106456-119771 GCA_009823505.1 Rhizomys pruinosus
GGGGAAAAGAAAAAAGGCAAAAGAAAGGTGAAAAAAAGGGAAAACCCAAGCCAAAAAAAAAAAAAAAAAAAAAAAAAAAAAAGACAGGGTCAGGGTTGGAGAGAAGGCTCAGCGGTTAAGACCACCGACTGCTCTTGCAGAGGACCCAGGTTCAATTCCCAGCACCCGCATGGCAGCTAAGAACTGTCTTTAACTCCAGTTTCAGGGGAATCTGATGCCCTCTTCTGACCTCTGAGGTATTACACGACACGGGTGCACCAACCTACATGCAGACAGTACACTCATACACATAAAAATAATAATAAAAAAAAATTTAAAGATAGGGTCTTACTATGTAGATCTGGCTGGTCCAGTCACTACGTAGACCAGGCTGATTAAAACTGACAGAGATCCACCTGTCTCTGCTTCCTTAGTGCTGGGATTGAAGGGATGCAGTACCATACCTGGCTGCCAAAGTACATTTTTGAAAAGGATATAAACTGTGCTCACTTGGGCAGCACATATACTAAAATTGGAACGATACAGAGAAGATTAGCATGGCCCCTGCGCAGTGAAGCATTCTATATTTTTTAAAGAAAAAAAAAAAGAAAAGGATATAAACTCATAACAATAACCTGAGGTATGTAGCATATTTATTGAAGGTTAGAGATGCACAGAAAAATTACAGTTAAAATTTCACTTCTAAGGGTAACTTACAAAGCTCCTTTAGTTAGCTGTGTGGCAGCAGGCCTTTTCTGCCCTCCGGAATGACTGTCGACCTAAAGATAAAACACACCTTCTTAGTCTCTTTTACAGAAAAAAAAGAAAGAAAAATGCAGTTATATTTAGATGTCACTATGTTCAAATGTTTTCCATTATATACTTCTATTAACATATTCTAAAACTTAAGAATGTGTTCTGCTTAAAATCAAATAAGCACAGCACCCTCCATGTAGCAAAATCAAATAAGCACAGCACCCTCCATGTAGCAAAATCAAACAAGCATGCACCCTCCATGTAGAAAAAGTTCTAAGTTTATAGAAAATGGCACTGTCAGTTCCTTAAAAGGACTCAATTTTTACTTTCTTTTCCAAGGGGAGAGCACGAACCCAGTCCCCTACTAGCACAAATTATGCAATCAATTTTCCCACATTTGGGGAAATCACAGGGGTCAGCATATCTGGAGTGCAATGGATGAGCCTCACTCTGGGAAAACCACCTTTGTAATTATGGTATCTCCGTTGCCAGGTAAGTATCAATTTGTACTTAATTTTTTTTTACTATTTTTATTATATGTGTATTGCCTGCATGTGTGTAAGTGCACCCATGTCTTCTGATGGAAGTCAGAAGAGAGTTATCAGATTCCTCTGGAACTAGAGTTAAGGATGGCTGTTAGCTGGCGTGTGGGTACTGGGAATCGAACCTGGGTCCTCTGCAAGAATAGCTGGTGCTCTTAACTGATGAGGCATTTCTCTAGCCCCACATTTTAAAATTATATTTTAATGGGGCTGGAGAGATGGCCTAGTGGTTAAGAGCGCCAACTGCTCTTGCAGAGGACCCAGATTCGATCCCCAGCACCCACATGGTGGCTGAGAACCGTCTGTAACTCCAGTTCCAGGAGAACTCCAGTTCCAGGGGAATCCGACACCCTCTTCTGACCTCCGCGGCATTGCACGACACGGGTGCACCAACCTACATGCTGACAATACATTCATACACATATGAAAATAAATTAAAAAATATATAAAAAATTATATTTTGATTAATTTGGATGTGTGATGTGGCACAAATGCCATGGCACATGAGTGGAGGTCAGGGGACAAGTTGTGGGAGTCAGTTCCTCCTTCTACCATATGGGTTCCAGGATCAAACTCAGGCTGTCAGGTCTGGCAGCAAGCCCCTAGGCCCTCTGAGCCATCTTGCAAGCCCATATCACAATATTTTTAAGAATAAGTTTGTGGGTATCAGCTCCATGAACATTATCTTCTCAGTGTAAGTGAGGAAGTTCCCATTACACCTCATGGGGCATTTCTGACAGTATGTTGAGGAATCACATACACCTATGTCAGAACTTGAGAACTGAGGATGCCAGTCAGGTTTAGAGTATAGCAACTTTCATGGAGCTATTAATTGGTTAAATTTGAGGGAGACATGACTAAGGTCTTAGAAAGCTGAAAACAAAGTGTTTCTTCTCTTCTTAAAAATTTATTTCTGTATGTGTATGAATGTACTGTCTGCATGCAGGTATGTACACCTGTGTCGTGCAATGCCGCGGAGGTCAGAAGAGGGTGTCAGATTCCCCGGGAACTGGAGTTCTCCTGGAATTGGAGTTACAGACGGTTCTCAGCCACCATGTGGGTGCTGGGGAACGAACCGGGTCCTCTGCAAGAGCAGTCGGTGCTCTTAACCACTAGGCCATCTCTCCAGCCCCAAGGCACCATTTTTTACCCGCAGTATTAAGTCATGCAGGTGTTGAAAACCATAGATAGGATGGATATAACTTAGGGCATTTTCAGTTTGGGGCATTGGGATTCTAAACATAGGTGCATAAAGATAATTACAAAGTTCTGTGGGCTTTGTAACACCACAGTCCACTGGTTTTTTAAAAATTTTATTTATTCTTGTATGTCTATGAATGTACTGTCTGCATGTAGGTCAGTGCACCCATGCCATGCAATGCCTCTGAGGTCAGAAGAGAGTGTCGGATTCCCCTGGAACTGGAGCTAAAGACAGTCCTCAGCCGCCATGTGGGTGGTGGGGATAGAACCCGGGTCCTCTGCAAGAGCAGTCTGAGCTCCCAACCGCTAGCCCATCTCTCTTAGAAGTCCCACTGCTTCTTTCTTTTTTTTTTNTTTTTTTTTTCCTTTGGTCTTTTGGCAACAGGGTCTCCCTGTAGCCCCAACTTTCCTGGAACTCCCTCTGTAGACCAGGTTAGCCTTGAACTCACAAAGATCTGCCTGCCTCTGCCTCCCAAGTGCTAGGATTAAAGGTGTGCGACTCCATGCCCCCCTTTGAGGCACCATTTTCTTTCTTTCTTTTTTTTTAAATTTTTTAAAAATTTTATTTATTTTTGTACATGTATAAATGTACTGTCTGCATGTATGTTTGTGAACCCGTGTCCTGCAATGCCGCGGAGGTAAGAAGAGGGTGTCAGCTCCCCTGGAACTGGAGTTCTCCTGAAATTGGAGTTACAGATGGTTCTCAGCTGCCATGTGGGTGCTAGGGATCGAACCCGGGTCCTCTGCAAGAGCAGTCGGTGCTCTTAACCACTAGGCTATCTCTCCAGCCCCAGAGGCACCATTTTTTAAATTTTTTATTTATTTTTTATGTGTATGAATGTACCATCTGCATGTAGGTTTGTGCACCCCTGTCGTGCAATGCCGCAGAGGTCAGAAGAGGGTGTCGTATTTCCCGTGGAACTGGAGTTCTCCTGGAATTGGATTTAAAGACGGTTCTTAGCCGCCGTGTGGACACTGGGGATCGAACCTGGGTCCTCTGCAAGAGCGTCATCGCTCTTAACCACTAGGCCATCTCTCCAGCCCCAAGGCACCATTTTTTACACGCAGTATTAATTGAGTCATGCAGGTGTTGAAAACCATAGATAGGATGGATATAACTTAGGGCATTTTCAGTTTGGGGCGTTGGGATTCTAAACATAGCTGCATAAAGATAATTACAAAGTTCTGTGGGCTTTGTAACACCACAGTCCGCTGGTTTTTTTAAAATTTTATTTATTCTTGTATGTGTATGAATGTACTGTCTGCATGTAGGTCAGTGCACCCATGTCATGCAATGCCTCTGAGGTCAGAAGAGAGTGTCAGATTCCCCTGGAACTGGAGCTAAAGACAGTCGTCAGAAGCCATGTGGGTGGTGGGGATAGAACCCAGGTCCTCTGCAAGAGCAGTCTGTGCTCCCAGCCGCTAGCCCATCTCTCTTAGAAGTCCCACTGCTTCTTTTTTTTTTCTTTTCGAGACAAGGTCTCCCTGTAGCCCCAGCTGTCCTAGAACTCACTCTGTAGACCAGGCTGGCCTTGAACTCACAAAACATCCACCTGTCTCTGCCTCCCAAGTGCTAGGATTAAAGGCCTGAGCCACCATGCACAGCAGAAGCCCCACTGCTTCTACGAAACAATATTTTCCTTTCTTTTTTTCACATAAATTAGTGTCTCACCAAAAGATGTACTGCCCAGCTGATGGCACTCTACAACTGATGAAACAGTCTATTCTTTGGGTACAAAGGATACCGAGACAAGGAATCATCAGAGAGAAGGCGAGATTCAGTCAGAATGACTTCGTGAAGAAGGAAGGAAGGGAGGAGAGCTTCCTCCTGACTCTGGGAAGACCGGGCAGACTGCAAAGACTGCAAAGGCTCCTGACCTGGCAGTGCTGTGTTCAAAAGCCCAGGGATCTGCGCTTGCCTCAGGCCATCTGTTGTCTTGGAAGTGGAAATGGGGGAGGTCTGGTTCAAACTCTTTTTCTGAGCCTGTGGAACATAGAACAAGATAAATTTTAATTTCATTATTATGAGAATTAATAGATTACTTAAAAATACCAACTAAATATACTTTTTGTTTTTAGATTAATTAATTTATTATTTATGTGTATGTGTACCTGAGTGAGTTTTATAGCACTGTATGCATGCAGGAGCCTGCAGGAGCCAGAAAAGGGCATCGGATCTCCTGGAACTGGAGTCTTAGAGTGTTGTGAACTGACATGTGGATGCTGGGAACTGAACCCAGGTCCTCTTCAAGAGCAGTAAACACTCTTAACCTTTGAGCCATCTCTCCAGCCCTCTAAATGTTAAAAAAAAATTACGTTTTAATTATGTGTGTTTGTGCACACCTGAATATCTGTGTACCTGTGTGTGGGTATGTACAAGTGCCTACAGAGTCGAGAAGAGGGTGTCAGCTCCAGAGCTGGAGTTAGAGGTGGTCGTGAGCCACCCACCATGGGAACTGAGCCAAACTTGAGTCTTTGGCAAGAACAGTAAGTGCTTTTTTTTGGTATTTTCGAGACAGGGTCTCCCTGTAGCCCCAGCTGTCCTGGAACTCACTGTGTAGACCAGGTTGGCCTTGAACTCACAAAGATCCTCCTGCCTCTGCCTCCCAAGTGCTAGGATTAAAGGCATGCGCCACCACGCCCGGCAAGAACAGTAAGTGCTTTAACTGAGCCATTTCTCTAGCCCCCAAACCAAGCTTTTTTTTTTTTAAATGTATACTATCATTTTGCTTGCATATCTGTAGTCTACCATGGGCATACAGTGCCTGTGGACACACCAGAAGAAGATGCTGGACCCCCACAACTGGAGTTACTTCTGCCACCTGCGTACTGAGAACCAAACCTGGGTCCTCTATAGAAGCAGTGAGTACTCTCAACTGCTGAGCCATCTCTCCAGTACCAGCCCAATTTCTTTTTTATTACTTTTATTATTTTTATGTGTATGAGTATATCACCTGCATGTATGTAAATGCACGTGTGTCATGCAGTGACTGAGGAAGTGAGAAGAGGACATCAGAGTCCTCTAGAACTGGAGTTAGGGGTGGTTGTTAAACAGCCATGTGGGTGCTGGGAATTGAATCCAGGTCCTCTGCCAGAGCAGCCAGTGCTCTTAACCAATGAGGCATCCCTCCCGCCCTATACCCAAGAATCTTAATGTTTGCTGGGCATTACTTTTAGGTTATATTACAAAACAAAAGAATACTTTAAGAACATTTTTCTTGGGACTGGAGAGATGACTCAATGGTTCGGCTCTCTCACTGCTATCCCAGGGGATCCAGGTTCAGTTCCCAGTGCCTATGTCAGACAGGTCACAACTCCATGGCTCTAGGGGACCAGACACCCTCTTTTGGCTTCCACAGCCCCCTCCCTCACACATGATACTCACACAGACATACACACACATTCACATAAATAAGAAAAACAAATCGGGGCTAGAGAGATGGCCTAGTGGTTAAGAGCGTCGACCGCTCTTACAGAGGACCCGAGTTCGATCCCCAGCACCCACTTGGCGGCCGAGAACCGTCTGTAACTCCAATTCCAGGAGAACTCCAGTTCCAGGGGAATCCGACGCCCTCTTCTGACCTCCAAGGCATTGCACAACACGGGTGCACAGACCTGTATGCAGACAGTACATTCATACACATACAGAAATAAATTTAAAAAAAAGAAAAACAAATCTTTAAAAAGTATTCTTTTTTTGGTCTTTTCGAGACAGGGTCTCCCTGTAGCCCCACCTGTCCTGGAACTCACTCTGTAGACCAAAATGGCCTAGAACTCACAAAGATCTAGCTGCCTCTGCCTCCCAAGTGCTAGGATTAAAGGCGTGAGCCACCATGCCCGGCTAAAAAAGAAATTATTCTTTTACCACATTGGGAGAGATTGCAAAGTACATCCTTTAAAATCTATACACCATGGAGCTAAACTTTCTTTTCTTTTTGCTTTTTAGACTGTCTCACGAGGTCACCCTGGCTGGTCTAGAACTCACTATATGGACCACGCTTGTCTGGCACTCACTGAGATCCACCCGGTTTTGCCTCTGGAGTGCTGGGATTAAAGGTGTGTGCACCATGACCAACTAACAGCATTCAGTGGAAATGCCAGATTATTTTGTTGCTCATGGGACTAACTCCTGGTGGTATCTGGGTGCAAAAACTGCCATTAGGAATTAAATTCCTACTCTTGATAATTTGATGTTGGACTTGCTAGGATGGGATTCTTTCATATATGTGTGTGTGTGTGTGTGTGTGTGTGTGTGTGTGAAGTTCTTAGTATTTTATTTATTTATTTATTTATTTATTTATTTATTTATTTATTTATTTATTTATTTATTTGTATAAATGTACTGTCTGCATGTAGGTTTGTGCACCTGTGTCGTGCAATGCCTTGGAGGTCAGAAGAGGGCATCGGATTTCCCTGGAACTGGAGTTAAAGACGGTTCTCAGCCGCCATGTGGGTGCTGGGAATGAACCCGGGTCCTCTGCAAGAGCAGTCGGTGCTCTTAACCGCTGGGCCATCTCTCCATCCCCGAAGTTCTTAGTATTTTTTAATTTATTTCATTTTATTTTTTATGCGTATGAATGTACTGTCTGCATATAGGTTTGTGCACCGTGTGCAATGCTGCAGAGGTCAGAAGAGGGTGTCGGATTCCCCTGGAACTGGAGTTCTCCTGGAATTGGAGTTACAGACAGTTCTCAGCCACCATGTGGGTGCTGGGGATCAAACCCGGATCCTCTGCAAGAGCAGTCAGCACTCTTAACTGCTAGGCCATCTCTCCAGCCCCTCTTAGTATTTTTTTTTTTTTTTTGGTCTTTTCGAGACAGGGTCTTCCTGTAGCCCCAGCTGTCCTGGAACTCACTCTGTAGACCAGGCTGGCCTTGAACTCACAGAGATCCACCTGCCTCTGCCTCCCAAGTGCTAGGATTAAAGGCGTGCGCTACCACACCCGGCCCTTCTTAGTATTTTTTTTTAATTTTTTTTATTATTTATTTATTTATTTATGTATATGAATGTACTGTCTGCATGCAGGTCTGTGCACCCGTGTCGTGCAATGCCGCGGAGGTCAGAAGAGGGTCTCGGATTCCCCTGGAACTGGAGTTCTCCTGGAATTGGAGTTACAGACGGTTCTTAGCCGCCATGTGGGTGCTGGGGATCGAACCCAGGTCCTCCGCAAGAGCGTCGGTGCTCTTAACCGCTAGGCTATCTCTCCAGCCCCTTCTTAGTATTTTTATAAATGAAATAAATGTGGGGCTGGAGAGGTGGCTCAGGGTTAAGACCACCTGCTGTTCTTCCAGAGGACCTGGGTTCAATTCCCAGCACACCCACTTGAAGGCTCTGTTGCCCCTTTATGTACATCATGGGCTCTACACACATACCAGTAATCATACTGGCAAGCTAAAGACTTGTACAAATAAAAATAAATCATTTTAAAATTTAAAAAACAAAGTCAATGTATTAATCTACTTCAAGCATCCTCGGTCAGCTCCTGCTCACATAAGATGTTTATACCCAGAAGGATGTTTAAACCATGAATCAAAATGCCTACTTCTTCTCAATTTATAATGGCTCAGTTGTTTTATCCCAATTGTAAAATGGACTGCTTATGTCACTGAGAGATGAAGAGTAACAAATAAATGGAAAATGGGGGGGTCTTTTTGAGACAGGGTCTCCCTTTAGTCCTAGCTGACCTGGAGCATGCTCTGTAGACCAGGCTGGCCTTAAATGCACAGAGATCTGTTTGCCTCTGCCTCCTGATTGTTGGGATTAAAGGCGTGGCAAGTAAAACTTGCCGAGCATGGTGGCGCATGCCGACCCTGTCTGGAATGTCTCAAAAAAAAAAAAAAAAAGGTAAAAACTTTTATTTATTAACTGATTGACCGTGTGGCGGGGGGGAGAGGGAGGTCAGAGGACCCATGGAAGTTGGTTCTCTGCTTCTACCAGGAGAATCCCAGGAACTGAGCTCAGGTGCCTTTATCCACTGAACCATCATCTACTTTGCCTGCCTAGGGATATAGCTCCAGTTCCTACGTGGAGTTTGCGTACAGTCTGAACACCTGGTCAGAGCCCAGGGCCAACCCCAGTTGCTCTGCAGGGTGTAAAGCACTCTTTCTCTGCTTTTTGCTCAGTCTACTTTGTTCCATGTTAGCTTCAGGTGGAACAAAGTCAGGAACTATAAATTCAGTTTATTATTAACTTGTACAAAATACAGTAAGAAGACTTAAACTAATGTTTAAATCATGTACTCCTTCCCTCCCTCCTCCCTTTTCCTCCCCCCTCTCTCCCTCTCTTCCTTTTCTCGTCTGTCCAAGAGGACTGAACCCAGGGTCTCACAAAACTAAGCAAGTGCTCCGCCATTGGGTTCTAGTCGTAGTCCCTTCCATTTGAGGCAGGGTCTCTAAATTATTCAAGCTGACTTGGAATGTACCCTATAGCCTACATAAGCCCTTCAACTTTTGCTCCTCCTGCCTCAGCCTTACAAGGAGGTGGGATGACAGGCATGTGCCACCAGGCCCTGATTTCTTTCCTAGAAATGAGGAAGATGAACTGGATTGGATGATGTTTAAGAACTAACAAGTTCTGGCTGGAGAGATGACTTGGTGGTTAAGAGCACTGGCTGCTCTTACAGAAGACCGGGGTTTGAATCCCAGCACCCACATGCTGGCTAACAACTATCTGTAACTCTAGTTCCCGGGAATCCAATACCCTCTTCAGACTGCCTCGGGCATTACAGGACATGGGTGCACCTACAGACATGCAGACAAAATAGTCATACACATAAAAAACACTAAAACAAACAAACAAACAAACAAAAAACCAAAAAAAAAAACACTAAATAAAATATTTTTAGAACAAATTCAGTTAAGCCTGGTGGTGCAGGTCTGTTATCTGAGCTACTCAGGAGGCTGAGGCAAAATCATAATTTCAGTCTGGTGTGGTAGGCACACCTTTAATCCCAACACTGGGGAGGCAAAGGCAGGCGGATCTCTGATTCCAGGCTAGCCAGGTCTACAAAGTGAAAGCCTGTCATAAACAAACAAACAAACAAACAAACCCAACCCAGACCAACCAATGGAAAAAAAGCAAAGTTCGCCAGGCATGGTGGTGCACGCATTTAATCCTGGCACTTGGGAGGCAGAGGCAGGCCGATCTTTGTGAGTTCAAGGCCAGCCTGGTCTCAAGAGCGAGTTCCATGACAGCTAGGGCTAGAGGGAGAACCCTTTCACTAAAAGAACCAATCAAAAAAAAAAAAAAAAAAAAAAACCACAAAACAAAAACCAAAACAAAACAAAAAAACCCAAAGTGCCTGCCCAGCAATGTGTGGAGCACCTAGGTTCAGCTTCCAGAGCCAGCAAACCAAAGTAATAAATGTATCCTGCTGGCCTTAAAAAAAATCTGTTACCTCCACAATGTTCAGTTCTATTCTTTGTGGTGCTGGGCATAGAACTCAAGGCTTGAGGATGGTGAGCGCTCTATTGCTGAGTTATCTCCCCTGCCCTAACAAGCTTTTGTCTGGTTTTTTTTTTTTTTTTTTTTTTTTTATTTTAAGTGTAAGAGTATTATGTCTGCATGTATGCATATGCACACCCTGTTCAATACGTGGAGCTCAGAAGAGGCATCGGATTCCCCTGGAACTGGATGGGATTTACAGAGGGTTGTTAGACCTCATTCGTCGGTTATGGGACCAAATCGAGTCCTCTGAAGAGCATCCAGTGCTTTCAATCTCTCCAGTGTCTTTGTCTGTGTTTTGATACAAGGTTTCATGTACTTGAACTTACTACAGAGTAGAGCCTGGCACCGAATCCTCATCTTCCTGTTTGCATCTCTAAGTGGCTGAGATTATAGGTCTGTATCAGCATAACTGGCTGATGCTTTTTTGTTTCTTTGAGATGGATTTTGCTATGCAGCCCAGGTTAGCGCCTGACTCCAAACCACTCAGCCTCAGCCATTCCGGTTTCTCAGATCATATAATCTCCTTTTTTAAAAAAAATATTTATTTTTGATTTTTTTTGTATTGTGATTTGTAAGTGCACCCTGTGTTGCAAATGTGCGGTGGTCAGAAGAGACAGTACTCTCGCTGGAACTGGAGTTTGTTAGCCCCCATGTGGGTGCTGGGAAATGAACCCAGATCCTTTGCAAGAGTAGCCTAGCTGGACGTGGTGGCGCACACCTTTAATCCTAGCATTCAGAGGCAGAGGCAGGCGGATCTTTGTGAGTTCATGGCCAGCCTGGTCTACAGAGTGAGTTCCAGGACAGCTGGGGCCACAGGGAGACTCTGTCCCGAAAAGACAAAAAAAAAAAAAGAGAGTAGCAGTGTGCTCTTAACTGCTGGGCCATCTCTCCAGCCCTATAATCTTTTCCTTTAAAGATAAAGGCTTATGCCCAGCATGGTGGCGCAAGCCTTTAACCCTAGCACTTGGGAGGCAGAGGCGGTGGATCTTTGTGAGTGCAAGGCCAGCCTGGTCTACAGAGTGAGTTCCAGACAGCGGGCTACAGAAGAGAGACCCCATTTCAAAAAGACCAAACCAAAAAAAAAAAAAAGATAAAGGCTTACTATGTAGCTTAGGCTGGCCTTCAATTCTTGATCCTTCCTTTTCCTCCCCAGTGCTAGGATTATCCCCACACCAGCCACATGCTGTATTACAGATAATATGATAACAGGCTCTTTATGTTCCCATTTTAGTCCTTTACGTATAACGGACTCGATGTTCAGGGCCTTTTCTATAGTTTTTATTATGTATTCCCTCAATGCCCTTTGAGTTTGGTCTACCATCTGCACAGGAGTGGACCAGGCTGCTGTTGAACTCACAGAGATCCCCCTGCTTCTGCCTCCTTGAGTGCTGGGATTAAAGGTGTGGGCCACCCCAGCAGGAAAAGGTTTTTGAAAAAAATTTTATTTCAGACCTACAAGAGTATTGCTTACATTTAGGTAGGTGCACTCCTGTAGTGCAATGTCCATGGCGGGCAGAAGATGCCATTGAATCCCCTGGAACTGGAGTTATAGATGGTTGTTAGCTGCTGTGTGGGTGCTGGGAATTGAACACGGGTCCTCTGAAAGAACAGTCCATGCTCTTACCCACTGTGTCATCTCTCCAGGCTTTTTTTTTTTAATTTTTATTTATTTTTTATGTGTATGAATGCACTGTCTGCATGTAGGTTTGTGCACCCATGTCATGCAATGCCACGGAAGTCAGAAGAGGGTGTAGGATTCCCCTGGAACTGGAGTTCTCCTGGAATTGGAGTTAAAGACGGTTCTCAGTCACCATGTGGGTGCTGGGGATCGAACCCGGGTCCTCTGCAAGAGCAGTCGGCGCTCTTAACCGCTAGGCCATCTCTCCAGCCCCTAGACTTTTTTTTTTAATGAATACAAAAATTATTCTGAAAACTGAGTTTAGCCTGGCATGGTGGCACACACCTTTAATCCCAGCACTGGGGAGGCAGAGGCAGGTGGATCTTTGTGAGTTCAAGGCCAGCCTGGTCTACAGAGTGAGCTCCAGGACAACTGTCTCAAAAAGACAAAACACACACACACACACACACACACACAAACAAAAAAGCTGAGTTTAGCTGGGCATGGTAGCTCATGCCTTTAGTCTCAGCACTTGGGAGGCAGAGGCAGGCTGGTCTCTGTGAGAAGGAGGGAAACCTGGTCTCTATAGTGAGTTCCAGGGCAGCTGGGACTGCAGAGAGACTGTGTCTCAGAAAGATAAAAGCTCTCCCATGTCCCCCCAAAACAAAATAAAACCAAGTTCATATTACTCAAAAAGTAGGAAAGGCAAGTTAGAAAAGCTGTAGCTTTAGATTTCTTTATTTATAGAAAGGTTCTAGTATATCTCTGGCTGGCCTTGAACTCATTATGTAGCTGAGGATGACCTCAAAATCCCGATCCTTCTGCCTCCCTTTCCCAGATGCTGAGATTACAACTGTATACTACCATGCTGACAGAAAAAGCCTGGAGAACTCCTAGCTAATAAATGTAGACAGGACAAGGAAGCCAGAAAACCATAATTTTGCAGCCACCAATACGATATTCGTGAAGGCCATCACAGGGGTCTCAGATCCCTGGGAGAGAGACTGAGAAAGGAACAGCAACGTGGTCTCAAAATACCACGGCTGGTCTTACTTCTTCACAGGGGAACAAATATCTTGAGAAGCCTGGAGAGGCCACCTGCCCAGTGCTCACTTACACTCTGCATCACCAATGAAATGACACGTGTTTTGTCCATACCATGAAGTCAGATGAGGTTTTATCAGGAGACAGTCACACCACTGTATGTTGAGGGCCACTCCACAACACAACCATTCTGTGTCATTATGCCCTTAGGAGCCATTTTCTGGTGGTGGGTGTGGTGGCATATGCCTTTAATCCCAGCACTTGGGAGGCAGAGGCAGGCAGACCTCTGTGAGTTCAAGGCCAGCCTGGTCTACATAGCGAGCTCTAGGCCAGCTGGGACTAAAGGGCAACCCTGTCTCGAAAAGACCAAAAAAAAAAAAAAAAGTTTTTGTTCTGAAGTGGTATATGCTGAGGTATTTACAGGCAAACAGTCATGAGGTTTTATAAAGGCCTGTGAGGACTAGAGAAATGGCTCAGTGGTTAAGAGCACTACTGCTCTTCCAGAGGACCCATGGCAGGTGGCTCACAACTGCCTGTAACTGCAGTTCTGCAGATTCTCACACTTCTGTACTCTTTGAGAACCTGTACTCACATGCATACAGACACACACACACAATTAAAAATAATGTTTAGCCAGGTGTGGTGGCACATGCCTTTAATCCTAGCACTTGTAAGTTCAAGGCCAGCCTGGTCTACATAGGGAGTTCCAGGACAGCTCAGCTGGGACTAG
>VZQC01010000.1:121003-158158 GCA_009823505.1 Rhizomys pruinosus
ACAGGGTCTCCCTGTAGTCCCAGCTGTCCTGGAACTCACTCTGTAGACCAGGCTGGCCTTGAACTCACAAAGATCCGCCTGCCTCTGCCTCCCAAGTGCTAGGATTAAAGGCGTGCGCCACCACGCCCGGCTAGGTGATCTAATTATTACCGTTCACAACCAGGCTGCTTCCTACACATCAGATGTCACCTGATCCTGAAACCCTGTGGCAGGATCACCCATGAAATTATACCAATGACCCACTTCCCAAATCTTGCATAAAACGTCAAAAAATTATTCTGAAGCTGATAGGGGAAGCTTCTTGTTAGCTCTGAATAACTGAAACTTTGGAGTCAGTGATAGTTCCCCCCAACATTGAGACATTATTTACAATCAAGAGGGAAGGAAATGATCATGCTGTAACTGATAATGCATAATCAATTATAATAAAAATAACATTGATCAATACATACTACCAGAAAACGATCTTGAGTCCCCAACTGAATGAACTGTCTATGTAATGGCTTGCAGTTCCATCAATTATACATTTTATGTTGGCTTATTTGTGTCAGGACCTCTCATTCTTAGCCTAGGCTAGCCTGGAACTTGTGGCAATCCTCCTGAGTGCTTGATTAACAGGTGTTTGCCAACACATTCAGCTTGGCATTTACTTATATTTAAGAGGCATATACATATGTTTTAATAGTTGCCATCCAGGCATTACCTATCCCAAGAAGGACATGCTCCTAAACTCAGGAGGAAATGTGGCTGACTTTGGTCCTGCCACAACACTGAGGTACAAGGTCACTTCATCCTCCTCAAGTCTCTAGGTGTTTCATGAGCAGGAGGGGACTCCATTTTCTTTTTTTAAATTTTTTATTTATTATTTTATATATGTATGAATGTACTGTCTGCATGTAGGTTGGTGCACCCATGTCGTGCAATGCTGCTGAGGTCAGAAGAGACCGTCGGATTCCCCTGGAACTGGAGTTAAAGACAGTTCTTAGCCGCCATGTGGGTGCTGGGAATCGAACCTGGGTCCTCTGCAAGAGCAGTCGGTGCTCTTAACTGCTGAGCCATCTCTCCAGCCCCAGGACTCCATTTTCTTATTCACTATATTGTCTTCATAATTGTTCTACAAGTGTAAGCCATATAGTAAATATTTTACATTTATACAGATATTTTTGCTGAAAATTACTTTGTTAGTTTTCCCCTAAATTGTGGGAAAGAGTTAACTGGCTTACATTGTATACTTCCCTATTCCTGGACATTGGGGATTTTTAGGAAACTTTAAAAGCCAGGTGTGATGGTTTACACTTGTTATCCCAACACTTGGGAAAATGAGGAAGGGGGATCAGAGCAAGTCTGAGGCCAGCCTGGGCTACAATAAGACTCTATCTCAAGACCACAAAACAAATAAATGAACAAACCAACCAACAAATAATGACAACAACAACAAAAAGAACAAAGTGAAGGGAGATTATGTACCAGATGCTCCATTTTGATTGAGCAAGGGGCAATAAGTGAGACCATGGTCAGGTGAGAGAGGTGGTGGTGAGGGAGGTGAGGTGGGGCAGGGAGAGGGTGGGAGGAGCAGGAAGAGTCCAGGTCCACGCTCCGTGCAGCACCGGCCGTGGACCGCTCTAATGGCTCACCTGTTCAATGAGAATTAAATAGGTAAAACCAGCAAGGATGGTGGGAAGGAATCCTAAAATGAGACACAAGCAAAAACAAATAAACAGAACTATACTTCAATGAGCAGCATAACTAACTACACTACAGTGGGGAGGGGAGACCCACACAACTACACTACAGTGGGGAGGGGAGACCCCACATAACTACACTACAGTGGGGAGGGGAGACCCACACAACTACACTACAGTGGGAGGGGAGACCCCACATAACTACACTACAGTGGGGAGGGGAGACCCCACATAACTACACTACAGTGGGAGGGGAGACCCACATAACTAAACTACAGTGGGAGGGGAGACCCCACATAACTACACTACAGTGGGAGGGGAGACCCACATAACTACACTACAGTGGGGAGGGGAGACCCCACATAACTACACCCAGTGGGGAGGGGAGACCCACATAACTTCCAATACAGAATTTTAAGTATAAACCTTTGTGCTAAAGACAGCGCCATAAAGCAATAAGTCTAATTAGCATGCCTGTTTTACACAATGATGAGACTAACAGATTAGCAACTCTAAAACCAATTTCTGCCAATTCTGGGACTGAGCAAACAAATATACTGTGGTGCTGGAAATCTGGACCATAGAAAATAATCACAAATATGGAAATGGGGGAACCCTGGCTGAACTCTGCAGTACTGGGTTAGAACTGGAAGTATTTATATGAACTCTTAGTCTGGGACACAGACTGATTAACCACATAAATAGCTACAGATGTTGGGTACGAACTTCCCAGTGGAGCTAACTTCAGTTAACAGTGAACACGCACGGCACTCAGATTTTTGCCTGTCTGTCTTGCAGTACTGTGATGGATCCCAGGCCTTGAGCGTGCTAGGCAAGTATGCACAAGTGAGCTATACCCCCGGTCTCCCTATATATACACAAACACACGCCCAACTCTCTAGGAGTTTCATTTTAGAATTCTTTCTCTACATCCTTAGCATGTGCATCCATACATACCACATACATATCAACTACATTATATGCATGTGGCATGCTGATCATAGAGCTCAGAACCCGATGTGTACTCAGGAAGCACACTCTATTGCTTGGTTATACTCCTGGTCTCAGATCTTGGTTTCTAAAATACACTGTTCTCCATCAGAATGGAATTCTCCTTAAAAGAAATTCTGGATTCTAGCCAGGCTTGGTGGCACATGCCTGTAATCCCAGCACTAGAGGTGAAGGCAGGAAGACCAGGAAATCAAGGCTAGCTTTGGTTCCATACCAAGTTCAAGGCCAGCTTGGGATATGTGAGATCCTGTCTCAAAGAAGAAAACCCCAAAACAACAACGACAACAAAATGTTGATTGCAGGGCAGGCACAGAGAAATTAAATAATGAATACAGATTATCTTACTTTGGCAGATTAATAAAGACAGTGTTTAAATCACGTAGGACATGCTAGGGGGAGCCTGAGATGATCTGAGAGGTATCTACTGGCTGGATTGGGGTTGATTTGAGATACAAAAGTGATGATTGCAATACTCTGTGCCCCACTGTCTAACATGTGTGGACATAGACAAATACGTAAAGGGAGAAGGAAAAGTTGCCCCTGGGGTAGAATGTCATCATTAGTACAAAGGCAGCAACAGAATGAGAAAGTCTGGACTTGGGAACCACTGCAGTAACAGCCCCACCCCAGTCACGGAAGCTCAGTCAGGAGTCACCAGTGGGGGTAGACTAGTGTATACAAGCGTGGAGGGAACCACACACCTTACAAGCTGCAAAGTGTTTCCCAAAAGACAAAACAAAACAAAATAAAACAAGTTCCCTGGAAGATTATTTTTGTTGCTTTTTTTTTTTTTTTTTTTTTTGAGACAGGGTCTCCCTTTCAGTCCCAGCTGGCCTGGAGCTCAATATGTAGACCAGGCTGGCCTTGAACTCACAGAGATCTGCTCTGCCTCCTGAGTGCTGGGAATAAATATGTGTCTCATGCCTGGCTTGTTGCTGTTTTTTTTTTTTTTAATTTTTATTTTATGAGTATGCATGTTTTGCCTGCAAAGATGTAGATGTATGCCTGAAGAGGACAGTAGAGGGCATTGGATCCTCTGGAACTGGAGTTAACGGACAGTTGTTACCTGCCATGTGGGTTTTGGGAACTCAACCCAGGTTCTCTGGAAGGCAGTTAGTGCTCTTAATCACTGAGCCCTCTCTCCAGTTCCTGTTGGTGGTTTTTTTGAGACAGGGTCTCCCTGTAGCCCTAGCTGTCCTCGAACTAACTATGTAGACCAGGCTGGCCTTGAACTCACAGAAATCAACCTGCCTCTGCCTCCCGAGTGCTGGGATTAAAGGTTCGCATCACTGAGCCTGGCCTTCTTTTTTTTTTTTTTAAGAAAAACAAAACAAAACAGGGTTTCCTATAGCTGGCCTCAAGTTCACTATGTAACCATGGTTACTTTTGAACTCCTGATCCTTTTATCTCCATCTCCCAATTGCTGGGATAAGGAGCATGTAGCACAACACTCAGAAAAAGGCTCTTATTAACAAGCAGTGACCTAGCAGACACCAGGTGCTCATGGTTAACACTATGCCTGATGGGAGCCAATCTACACTATGAGCCTCAGGACATAGCATGCATCTGACAATCCCACCCAACATGCGTACACTGAGCTTACATACTAGTAAACATTAAAGAAACCCAAACTGAGAGACCCTGTACAAAATAACTGGTTTGTTCCAAAACATCAAAACAAAGACAAAGAATGAAGGGGGATGGGACAGGGAAGGCACGGTGCCCTGGGTCTGTAATCCCAGCAGCACTCAGGGGGCTGAAGCAGGACAGCCTCAAGTTAAAGACCAGGCTGGGTGACAGTGTGGGACCTTGTCTTAAAAAACAAATCAAGTGAACCATAAAAATGGCTCAGTGGGTAAAAGAGCTTGCCACCAAGCCTGATGACCTGAATTTGATTCCTGGAACCCATAGGGTTGGTAGAAGGAGAGAACCAACTCCTGCAAGGTATCCTCTGACCTCCACACACATACACTCACATGTACATATATATATATACACAATATAAATAAATGTAAAAAAAAATAAAAAAACAAGGGCTGGTGAGATGGATCAGTAGGTTAAGGCACTTGATACCAAGCCTGAGGCCTGAGTTCAATTCCCAGAACCAGGCTGGTAGAAGGATAGAACTGACTCCTTCAAGTTTTCTGACTTCCATACATGCTTGATGCGCACATGAACACCTGCCCCCTACAGATATATGCCAAAATCAATAAAGGTAATAAAGAAACAGAAACAGAAGAATCTGTTGTAGAATTTAAAACATGACGGCAAAAAAGACAAGATTCTGGACTATACATACTCCCTAAAAAGGACATTTTTTCTTTTGCTGTGGGAACAGTGTTGAGAAGTGACTGTGAACTAGTCTGCAGAAAACAGCACTGTGATAATGCCCATTTCCTGAGTTTGGTACCTACATTGTGATTATACAGGGGACATGTCTTTTGGCCGGCGGGGGGGAGGGTGGTGAAATATGACATGTCTTTTAAGGAAATACAAACTGAAATTTGAAGTAATCAGGGCTCAGAAAACATCAGATCTATAATTAACTCTGAAAACTGTGTGTGTTGGGGGAGGAGGAGGAGAAGGATAAAAAAATTAGAGCAAAAAGCTAATATTTGAGGAATCTTGGTGTGGAGTATAAGAGGATTATTTGTATGATTCTTGCAATTTTTAGCTTTTTTGTTTAGTTAAACTGATCTTAATTCAAACATATACACCCTTTTGATATAAAAAAATCTGGGTATGGTGGTACAAGCTTTTAATCCCAGCACTTAGGAGGCAGAGGCAGGTAGATCTCTGAGTTCAAGGCCAGCCTGGTCTATATAGAGAGCTCCAGGACAGCTGGAACTAAAGGGAGATCCTGACTCAAAAAGACCAAAAAAACCAAAACCAAAACCAAAAAAAAAATACAGTGAACAACCTTTACCGCCAATAATCTTTATTTTATTTTAATTATTTTTTATTTTATGTGGATGAGTGTTTTGCCTGCATGTGTGTAAGTGCACCAGTGCCTTGAAAAGCCCACAGAGGCCAGAAGAGGGCGTAAGGTCTCCTGGAACTGGAGTTGTTAGCTGCTATGTGGGGGTTGGGGATTGAACCGAGGTCCTCTGCAAGAGACCAGCCATTGCTCTTAACTACTGAGCCATCTCTCCAGCCTCATAAATAATCTGTTAAAAAAGATATTTCGTTTTATTATTTTAAATTATAGTGCTTATGTATATGCCTATGTGTGGCTATGTATATAAGGGTGCAGGTGCCCCCAGAGGCCAGAAGAGGGTGTGATCCTCTGGAGCTGGAGTTACAGGGAGTTGTGATCCACTTGATGTGGATGCTGGGAATTGTACTCACTCAGGTCTTTTGAAATTTTGAAAGGTAGTTTGTGCTCTTAACCTTGAGCCATCTTTCTTCAGCCCCATCATGAATAATCTTTGTTTTTTTTTTAATCTTTGCTTTCTTATGATTCTTATAGGAATTACCAAGTCAGAGGTATACAGTTTCTGAAAGATTGGTATCTGTACATTTCAAGGATTGATACTGAAATGTACTGATACAAGAAGATAAGTTGCCAGTGCTTTCAATCCCAGCACTCCGGAGGCAGACACAGGAGGATCTCTGTGAGTTCAAGGCCAGCCTGTGTAATAACAAGTTCCGGGGCAGCTGGGACTACAGGGACACCCTGTCTTAAAACAAAAAAACAAAACAAAACAAAATCAAAATAGAATATGAGCTGCTCAGACTCTTGAACGTGGAGGATGGAAGAGGGTAGACATGAGGGTAGAAGTGGACTATGGACTAAGTCCTTCCACGTGGGATGAAGAGCTGGAATTACTGAGCATGCTCTGTGTCTATCATTGCTGTGTGAGGCACATACCCAGGGCCTCGAGCATTCTAGGCAAAACACTCTCACTGAGCTATAATTCCAACCCCTGTGGAGCATTCTCAGAATGTGCCATAAATGCTTAGAAAGGCAGGAGGGGAAATGTCAGCCAATGAGTGAAGGACTGAGGCTGAGGACTGCTTTTTTCAGAAACAATCCTTAGGTGGCTTTACCAACAGCACTATAATTTCCCTGCACAGTGAGAGTGGGCTCAGGTACCTGATCAGATGACAGTATCCTGGATCTCCCTAGACACCTCCCTCTGGGCTGGGCCAGTGACCCACTGCTAAGTCTTTGAGTTTCCAATTGGTGCTCAGACAGTAACCGCATGCCACTCAGTTGATGGTCACATGGCCTATTGGTGTCCTACATGATGTACTTGATAACTGTTATGGTTTGAATATGAAGAGTCTCCTAAGAGGCTGATGCATTAATGGCTTGGCTGCCAGCAGATAGACATGGGGAAATGTCTGGATCCTGAATGCTGTGCCCTTAGCCAGGGATTAATCCTTTGCTGGACTATGGAGGGATTGTTGGGAGGCAAGGCCTCGTTACAGGACGTCACCTCCAGGGAGTGCCCTGGAGAGCTAGCTCTAGCTTGCCAATGGCAGCTTCTTCCCTCTGTAACATAATAATCTAAAGTCATCTTAAATGTCCATAATACATTTCCTCAAGGAGGTACATATAAAAATGGCTTTTGAATCTCTGTAGTTTCCCAGAGACTGTGCTAAGTCTCTGGGGCACATCTAAGTTTGTGGGGGCATATTTCATTCAGTCCTACCCATAACTCCCTGGGATGGGAACATTATTTTTCCTACTTCACTGATAAAAACTACCTCTGGGGCTGGAGAGATGGCGTAGTGGTTAAGAGTGCTGACTGCTCTTGCAGAAGACTCAGGATCGATCCCCAGCCCCCCACATGGTGGCTGAGAACCATCTATAACTCCAATTCCAGGAGAACTCCAGTTCCAGGGGAATCCGACACCCTCTTCTGACCTCTGCGGCATTGCACGACACGGGTGCACAAACCTACATGCAAACAGTACATTCATACACAGAAATAAATAAATAAAATAAAATAAAAAACTACATCTGTCCTCAATAAGCTAATTAAAAAAAAACTACATCTGGAGAGATGATTTTATTAGCTCCATGTCATCCATGTCATAAACCCTAGCTTTAAATTCAATTATTTACTTAGATTTATTTATTTATTTATTTTACCTGTCTGTGTCTCTATGTAGGTATGTGCACTGGAGCGCAGGAGCCCACGGAAGCTGGAGGCATGGGATTCTCCTGGAGCTGGAGTTAGAGGTGGCTGTGTTACAGTGCCTAATGTTAGTGCTGGAAATCTAACTTGGGTCTTCTGCAAAAGCAGCATGTTGTCTTAACCACTGAGCCATTTCTCCAGCCAGGAAATGTTAAAAAAAATTGCTTTTAATTTGCATTTATTATCCATCTCTCTATTTGTGTGTATATGCACTAAACAACTTTTGGGAGGTGGCTCTCTCTTTCTACCACGTGAGTCCCAGGGACTGAACTCAGGTCATCAGGCTTGGTGGTACATTTCTTTACCAACCCAGCTATCTCTCTGGCCTCATATTCAAGAAGTTGAATCTAGAGTCTTCAGTCTAAAGCTATCCTAAATAAGAAGCTTTCATTAAGAAGAAGAAAAGGACAACCAATCATAAATTGAGAAACCGAAGTTAATATATTGGGACCAAAGGTGAAAATTATATTCAAGTAAATGCATATCCCATTTTCCCGCTCTCTAACTGATGGACAGGATTTGAGGGAGACCATTACCTGGCAGAAGAACTGCTGCTGAGTTCCTGCTCCAGGTGTGTTACTGAAGGTGCTGGCAGGTTTGGAAGACGAGACTGGAAGACGATGGGACACACTAACTGGTACTGGAGTCCTGTTTGGCTGTGTCAGTGGGTCTCCTGTAAAGTTGGATCCCGATGCCCCAGACTGAACAGCAGACCCAAGACTGGGATGAGCGGTGCTGGATGAGCTGACGGCAGGAAACCGAGTGGGTCCCGACATGCTGGTCACCGAGGGCATGGTGGTAAAGCCTGGTCTTCCTTGGGAAACATTGCTCTGCCCGGGTGACAGGTGCAATACAGTTGGTGATGCCTGCTGCAAGGGCATCTGTCCACCAACAATCTGAGGAGACGCATGATTGACTATCACTGGACTTCCAGAGGTGGCGAAAGTCTGCCCAGACACTAACTGGACGGCGGTATTCTGGTTGTTAAGCATCTGTCCAGAATATGGCTGGTTGGTCCTGAGCATGTTGGAAGAGTTCCTATTCAACATGACATGCTCTGAGGCCACTTGGCCAGAAATGAGCTGAGAGGGCTGAGTCTGAAGAAGTTGCCCATTTATGGTCTGGACATGGTGTACCGAGTTGGAGCTGACAGAAAGGCTTGTAGGTATAAGGAACTGACTTTGCTGGGCGTGAGGCTGGCCCATGGAGGGATGAATGACGATACTGCCCCCTGTGCTGTTCACTGCCTGCGAGGTGACGGGCTTTCTTGTGTTCTGTTGGTTGACAATGTTCACAGACATGTGTGGACCAACTACAGAGCCCTGGGGTGAGCTTGCGGAGGCAAAAGAGAGCCCTTGCTGTACGTGGTGCTGCTGAATGCCCAGATTGTTCACATTGTACGTATTCTGCTGACCCATCTGGATAGGCTTTGGCTGGATATTAATTGGGACTTTATTTGAATTTGGTGCAAGACCCCTTTGAATGATGATGTTATGCACAGGTAAAGATGTCTGGAAATTTGTGCTGTTAAATGGAACAGTGACGGGCTGTGCTACTGGACTGGAACTGGAGCTCCCAAACAAGGAGTTGCCGTTAGGAGTCTGTCTGTGAGCCAGAAGCCCCCCACTCACACTGGATGGGGCTTGCTGCCCACTGCCTTTTAATATGATTTGAGATCCATCTAGGTTATTAATAGTCATCATGGAAGGTTGATTACCAAATGACCCAATTAACTGTATCTGACCAGAACCACTAATCTGACTGCTATTAGGCAAATGCTGGCTGGGAACACTGATCCCCACGTGCTGCATGAAGCCATGTTGCACACCCACTGTATTGCTTGCAAACGACGCTCCTACAGGCACGTGAGTCACCCCAATAGGCTGCAGAGTCTGACCTGAGTAATTAGAAACATTAGAAGCCTGAGTAAACGATGCTGATGAAGAAGGATGAAGCTGAGCTTGTGCAAACTGTTGGCTTGAGCCTATACTGGCATCCAAATAGGCCTCTTCTGCCAGCGTCTGTTCAGTGATATTAGCCTCCTGCAAGGATTTCTGAAGAATGTCGAAAGGTTGGTCCTCACTGAGATCAGGAAGAGGAGAAGACTCAAGTTCATCTTCAAGAAACTGAAGGCTGCTTGAAAGTGGCAGTCCATCACTGGGCCCTTCTCCAAGCTGGGTGCTTACACCCTTGAGGGATGATTTAGGGTCAGCATTCTACAAAACAGAAGCAGTGTGTTACATAGCATATCCAACCTTTGAGAGAGACTTCAAAAATCTTTCTCTTGAATAGATATTGATAAAGTATAACACTTTTTAAGGCACATCTTTTTTGTCTGTTGTTTTTCTTTAAGATTTACTTATTTATTTTGTCTCTTTTGAGACAGGGTCTTCCTGTAGCCCCGGCTGTCCTGGAACTCACTATGTAGACCAGGCTGGCCTTGAACTCACAGAGATCCGCCTGCCTCTGCTTCCTGACAGGTGTGTGTCACCATGGCTGGCTTTAAGCTTTGTGAATTAAAAAAAAAGCATTTTAAAATATTTTATTTATTTATTTATTTATTTATTTATTTATTTATTTTGGTGTTTTTGAGACAGGGTCTCCCTGTAGCCCCAGCTGTCCTGGAGCTCACTCTATAGACCAGGCTGGCCTTGAACTCACAAAGATCCACCTGCCTCTGTCCCGAGTGCTAGGATTAAAGGTGTGTGCCACCACGCCCGGCTCTCTTGTTTTTTCTTAAACACGGTTTTGCAATGTAGTCCATGCTGGCTGGGCGTGGTGGTGCACATCTTTAATCCCAGCACTCGGGAGGCAGAGGCAGGCAGATCTTTGTGAGTTCAAGGACAGCCTGGTCTACATGTCGAGCTCTAGGCCAGCTGGGACTAAAGGGAGACCCTATCTCAAAAAGACCAAAAAGGGGGGGGGGGGATATATACATATGGCCCATGCTGGCCTTCAACTTGTGGTCCTCCTATAAGCCACCACTCTCCAAACTGCTTACTTTCTTTTTTATATGCTAGTTCTTTTTAAAAAAATGTTAGTTCTTTACTAATGATGCACAGTACATTTCTAAGTCTATGTATCGATTTTCAATAGATTAAGTAATAAAGAATATATAAAAAAAACAACAGACAGCTGAGGCTGGTTGTGCAGGCCTTGAGCCCAGTACTTGGGAGGCAGAGGCAGGCAGATCCATGTTAGATCAAGTCCAGCCTGGTCTACATACTGAGTTCTAGGCCAGCTGGGGCTACAGGGAGACCCTGTCTCAAAACAAAACAACCCTCCCCCCAAAAAACAACCCTACTCCCTCCCCCCAAACAAGGTGAGAGCTGGGGATGGTGACCCATGCCTTTAATCCCAGTATTTGGGAGGCAGAGACAGACAGAACTCCGTGAGTTTGAGGCCAGTCTAGTCTACATATTGAGTTTGAGGCTAGCCAGGAACTCAATATGTAAGACCCTGTCTCAAAACCAAAGCAAAAGAGAACAAACCCAAACCACCAACTCAAAACCTAAAATGAAAAACTAAACAAAATACACAAAAAACTACACACACACACACACACACACACACACACACACACAAACAAACCAACCCATGATGAAGTGTGGTATCTCACACCTGCAATCTCAGAAGCAAGGCTGAGGCAGGACTGCTGAGTCTGAGGCCAACCTAGGCTACACAGTGAGTTTGAGACCAGCGTGCACTACAATGGGGACTTTGTCTCAAAAACAAACAACAAGCTGGGCGTGGTGGCGCACGCCTTTAATCCTAGCACTTGGGAGGCAGAGGCAGGCGGATATTTGTTCTACAAAGTGAGTTCCAGGACAGCTGGGACTACAGGGAGACCCTGTCTCAAAAAGACAAAAAACAAACAAACAAACAAAAAAAACACACAAGTAAACAAATAACATGACACAGTAAGGACTACCTGGAGCCTGAGTAGCTTAATGTTTTTAAGATAGCAGAACTTTTTTCAATGCTCAAGATTTAACCCAGGAACCCACTGCTTAATAAGCACATAAACAAATGTTCTGTCGCAGTTAAAATTGCACATATTTGTTGACTATGAATTTCCTTTCACCGAATTAACAGAGATAAGGATTAGAATTCTGAAATAAACCCCATGAGAAATATGGGGTTTATTTCAGAACTGTTTGCAAAAAAGAAATATTATAAAGAACATTAATGAGTATAAAAATCTGAAGAATGCTTAAGGCGATTGTGCTTTATCCAAGATTGTAGTAAAACATTACATGACCACTATAAGCATGAGTTCAACTCATGATCTTGGAATTAAAAAAAAAAATGTCCTGTCACTAAGCTATACTCTCAGATTACAGGGCTGGAGAGATGGCTCAGTGGTTAAGAGCACTGGCTGCTCTTGCAGAGGACCCAGGCTCCAACATGGCACCTAACAACCATCCATAATTCCAGTCCTAAGGGATGTGATGCCCTCTTCTGACCTCTGTGGCTTTTGCATGACATGAGTGTACATACATACATGCAGGCAATACTCATTCCCACAAAATAAAAATAATAAATAAAAAAAAAAATTTCTTTGGTCGTTTTGAGACAGGTCTCCCTGTAGCTCCAGCTGTCCTGGAACTTACTCTGTAGACCAGACTGGCCTTGAACTCACAAAGATCCACCTGCCTCTGCCTCCCAAGTGCTAGGATTAAAGGCGTGCGCCATCACGCCCGGCTATAAAATATTTTTTTTTTAATTTTAACTTCAGGCTGGAGAGATGGCTCAGCAGTTAAGAGCGCTGACTGCCCTTGCAGAGGACCCAGGTTCAATTCCCAGCACCCACATGGCAGCTAAAAACCATCTTTAACTCCGGTTCCAGGGGAATCTGATGCCCTCTTCTGACCTCTGAGGCATTGCACGACACAGATGCACCAACCTACATGCAGACAGTACACTCATACACATAAAAAACAATAAGTAAATAAATAAAAAAGAAAAAAGTTAGAATGGATAAGAAAGTGCTAAAAAAATTTTTTGCTGGGCGTGATGGCACACCCCTTTAATCCTAGCAGAAGAGGCAGAGGCAGGCGGATCTTTGTGAGTTCAAGGCCAGCCTGGTCTACAGAGTGAGTTCCAGGACAGCTGGGGCTATAGGGAGACCCTGTCTTGAAAATACAAAAAAAAAAAAAATTTTTTTAACTTCATGTTATGTATATGAAAGTTTTGGTTGCACGTATGTAAATATGTAAATATATGTTTGTGCAGTACCCTTGTGGACCAGAAAAGGGTGTCAGATCCCTTGGAACTAGAGTTAGAGATAGTTGTGAGCTGTCATCTCTTCAATCCCTAACCTTATATTTTTTTTAAAGATTGTTCCAAGTCTAAGGCTTTAGTGGGACTCAGCACAGAGCGGGTGTACATCGGGGAGGCAGCTGCATGGACCTTTGCACCCAAGAAGCTGACATGGGTCTGAGGAACTCTGGGCATTGCTATACTGGAGGTCTAGAAGGGCTCTATCACCCATGACCCAGAAAGACCAGGCCCAATAAAAACAAGGTTCCAATGTAAAAATGAGAACTTGTTTGCTTTTAAAATATTTTAATTTTATTTTTAATTCTGTGTAAACATTATATGTATGTGTGTGACTATGTGCACATGAGTGTAGGTGCTTAAAGAGGCCAGAAGACAGTGCTGGATCCTCTGGAGCTGGAACTACAGGAAGTTACAAGCTGGCCAATGTGGGTGCTAGAATCTGAAATCAGGTCCTGTGCAAGGGCAGTATGTACTTTTAAATGCTCTCTAGCCCTGCACTTAAATATGTAGCAATATACCAAGTTAAAACAATAACAAGGCGCCAGGCGTGGTGGCGCACGCCTTTAATCCTAGCACTCGGGAGGCAAAGGCACACAGATCTTTGTGAGTTCAAGGCCAGCCTGGTCTACAGAGTGAGTTCCAGGACANAAAAACCAATAACAAGGATGGGCATGGTGGCACACGCCTTTAAACCTAGCACTCAAGAGGCAGAGTCAGGTGGATCTCTGTGAGTTCAAGACCAGCCTGGTCTACAGAGTGAGTTCCAGGCCATTTGGGGCTACAGGGAGACCCTGTCTCAAAAAGACCAAAAGTAAGTAAGTAAGTAAATAAATAAATAAATAAATAATAACAGGGGCTGGAAAGATGGCTCAGTGGTTAAAAGTACTTACTGGCTGCTCTTGCAGAGGACCTGGGTTCGATTCTCAGGCCAGCACTTATGTGGTGGCTAACAACCATCCCTAACTCCAGTTCCAGGGGAATGCAACTCCCACTTCTTATCTCCCCAGGAATTACACAGCAATGTTACATGCAGGCAACACACACATGCAGGCAACACACATGCATGCAGGCAACACACTCATACACATAAAAATAATTAAAAAAAATCAAACAACAATAAGAACAACAACAACAAAACATTCATAGAAAATCCAGTTAAGAGTCACATTCAGCACTTGGAAGGCAGAGACAGGTGGATTTCTGTGAGCTCAAGAATAGCCTAGTCTAGATTGTAAGTTTCAGGCCAGCTGGGGCTCAGGGAGACCTTGTCTCAAAAAAAAAAAAAAAATCCTATTCAAAAGTAAAATCAGCCACCATTTCCTAAGCATCATGCACTCCAGTGTTAGTTTTGTCCCTAAGGAATCCCTGGGCAGCAGGCAATCCACACAAAGATAGCAATGCAGGCCCAGAACAAGGGCTGAAGACCATAATAAATACTAAGACACTGGCCATTGGCTGGTAGTCAAATATATACTTAAAGATAGCTAAGATGGTAATATATTTATTTATTTTAATTTGCTATTCTGGGGATGGAACCCAGGGTCTCATACACACTAGACAAGTGCTCTACCAGTGAGGTACAACCCCAGCTTCAAGTAGATATTTTTTTTTTTTTTGGTCTTTTCGAGACGGGGTCTCCCAGTAGCCCCAGCTGTCCTGGAACTCACTCTGTAGACCAGGCTGGCCTTGAACTCACAAAGATCCGCCTGCCTCTGCCTCCCAAGTGCTAGGATTAAAGGCGTGCGCCACCACTCCCTGCTCAAGTGGATAATCTTAAAAAGAGGGTTGAGGGGATGGCTTAGTGGTTAAGGGCACATGTTGGTCTTCACAGGACATGGGTTTGGTTCCGAGAACCCACAAGGTGGCCAACCAACATCTATTCCCAGTTCCAGGGAATCTGTTGCCTTCTTCTGGCCTCCATGCACATTGCGTGCAAGTAGTGTACTTTATGGACATCCATACACATAAGTAGCCCTCATACACATAAAGTAAAATTTAGAAAGAAAAAGACAAAAAAACTGTTAAAGACTGTAAGATCAGACCCCAGACAAAAAACTGTCAAAGATTAGATCAGACCTCCCCAGACAATGGGGAAGGCACAGTACTATGGCATTAGGGATAGAAACCTATCTAACTTCTGGCTCAGGTATGTTTGCTTGATATGAATGATGAAATGCACCCTTTCCAAAAGTAAAAGCTACCTTGTCAAGTTAAAAAAAATAAAGACGGGCTGGAGAGATGGCTGCTCTTGCAGCAGACCTGGGTTCGAGTCCCAGCATACATATAGGGGCTAATGACAGTACATAACTCCAGTTCCAGGGGATCTGAAGCCCCCATTGACTCCATGGGCATTGAATAACACAGGTGCAATTACACACCTGTAGGCAATACATTCATACATATAAAATGAAAATACTAGCCTGGTGTGGTGGCACACACCTTTAATCCCAGCACTGGGGAGGCAGAGGCAGACGGATCTCTATGAGTTCAAGGCCAGCCTGGTCTACACAGTGAGTTCCAGGACAGCTGGGGCTATGAGGAGACTGTGTCTCAAAAAGAAAAAAATATATATATAAAAAAATAAATGAATATAATAAATAAAAATATTAAAACATTGTTCTTTAAAAAAAAAGAAAAAGAAAAAAAATTACACACAGATTAACCAAGAACAAGTGCTCAGACTAGTAGAAATGTAGGGAGTCATTAGCTAATAAAGTGCTAGAGGATAGGTGACGGGAAGAAGTGTACAGAGAAGCTGAGCTGGTCTGCTTCGCAGCCAGCTAGCAGCTGCAGTAACATGCTCTGAGTGAAGTGGACAGCAGTGCGGAACTTACAGAATCATTTGAAAGAAGTGGGAAAAGCAAACGAAAGCAAGTTTTTTTTTTTTTTTGGTTTTTGGTTTTGTTTTTTCCTAAGAGAAATATCAAGGCAGAAGTCAGGCTCATACCTATAATTCTAGCACTTAGATGATTAGGTAGGCCAGATGTGGTGGTATATGTCTTTAATCCCAGTAGAGGAAGGCAGATCTCTGTAAGTTCAAGGCCAGCCTGGTCTACATAGTGGGTTAGTGAGTTCCAGGTCACCTGGGGCTATGGGAGACCCTATCTAAAAAAAAAAAAAAAAAAGATTGAGGTGGGAAGGAGAATAGCTATGACATCCTGTCTCCAAAACCAGAAATAAGGGGCTGGGAATGTAGCTGTTGGTAGTGTACTTGCCTAGCATACATGACATCTTGGGCTAGATCCCCAGCACCATAAGACAATAATGCTAGTTGTTCACAAGCCTTCCAGGAAATCAATACAAAGGCTTTGAAGCCACTCAGCAGGTAGAGGTATCCTGCATGGGAGGATCTGCTGACATGCTCAGAATCCTGAAATGCTCATAGACTTTCTGACCGCCACTGTGTTCCATCCATGAGGACCATAAAGGCGTACCAATGATGACAAGTCTGTTTGTGACTACACCAAGTGGCTTTCATGGACCAGAAAGTTAAACGTAACTACACTATGAAGCAGCTCTATTGTTATTTGAGAAAACTGAACATCACATGGGGTTTACTGATATATCTAAGACCACAAAACTTACAAGTGGCACAGAGAAAAAGATCTGGGCAGTCTGACAGGTGGACTATCATCCATAGATGAACAATGTAATGGAAAAGATTAAGGTGACATACACTTAAAATCTATGTGTGTGGGGGCTGGAGGAATGGCCTGGTGGTTAAGAGCACCGACTGCTCTTACAGAGGACCCAGGTTCGATCCCCAGCACCCACATGGCGGCCAAGAACCGTCTGAAACTCCAATTCCAGGAGAACTCCAGTTCCAGGGGAGTCCGACACCCTCTTTGATCTCTGCGGCATTGCACAACACGGGTACACAAACTTGCATGCAGACAGTACATTCATTCACATACAGAAATAAATAAAATTAATTTAAAAAAATTAAAAAAAAATCTATGTGTGTGTATGGTGTATGTGTACAGTGTAATGCACAAGTATGTGTCTGGGTATGTATGCCAGTGCATGCACAAAGGCCAGAGGAGGATATCAGGCGTCTCTCTACACTCTGACTTATTTCCTTGAATCAGGGTCTCTCACTGACTGAACCTGGAGCTAGGCTAGCAGCCAGCACAACCCAGCAACCCTCATGTATCAAACCTGCAAGCCATGCCCAAATTTATATATGGGTATTGGGGATTTGAACTCAGGTCCTCATTCTTGTCCAGCAAGACCTCTCATGCTCTGAGCCATTTCCCCAGCTCCTAAATACAGTGATCTTAATAGAGTCTCCAAGTAAGAGTCTTCAATTGCTCATCTAGCATAGATGCTCCTGCAGCTTAACAATATGGGTTCCAGAACCTGTGGATTTGGGTCAGAATTCTAGCTCTGCAACTCATGGCTGTGTAATTTTGGGTCAAGTAACAACCTCTCTATGCTTTAACTTCCTCATGTGAAAAATATGACTAATAGTAAAACCACTTCCTGGAATTACAATTAGGGTCAAATGAGGTAACATGCACATACTAAATGCCCAAGAATCAATTATTTTTTCTTATTTAAGCTGAAATGATTTGTAAGTAACTATAATTTTTGTTTTGTTTTTGAGAGAGGGTCTCCCTGTAGCCCTAGTTGGCTTGGAACTTGCTATATAGATCAGATTTGCCTCAATCTTATAGAAATTCACCTGCCTCTGCCTCCTGAGGGCTAGGATTAAAGGCATGCAACCCCCCCACCCCCCCCACCCCACATGTAACTATAATTTTTTTTTTGAGACAGGGTCTCCCTATAGCCCCAGATGGCCTGGAACTCACTCTGTAGACCAAGCTGGCCTTGAACTCATAGAAATCTGCCTGCCTCTGCCTCCTGAGTGCTAGGATTAAAGGCGTGTGCCACCACACCCGGCATGGAACTATAATTTTTTAAAGCTGATGTAACAATGGTCAAAATGTTTAATATGATGTCTTCAAGTAACAGCACCCATTTCAGAAAGTTGAAGGCTTAGAAAACTGGCAAAGTGAGGCTGGCAAGATGGCTCATTGGGTAAAGCTTGATGACCTGAGTTGGACCCTGGGGAACTGCATGTTGAAGGACAGAACCAACTCCTGTAAGTTGCCATTTGACTCCCTAGTGCACTGGCACACATACATGTACCCCACCCAATAAATAAGCAAATGTAAAAAAAGCTGGGTGTGGTGGCGCACGCCTTTAATCCTAGCACTCTGGAGGCAGAGGCAGGTGGATCTCTGTGAGTTCAAGGCCAGCCTGGTCTACAGAGTGAGCTCCAGGCCAGCTGGGACTTAAAGGNAAAAAAAGGCAAATGTAGAAAAAAGAAAAAGAAAATTGGCCAAATAAATCCCTTATAGCTTGTCCTACATGACTGAAAGAAAACAAAGTAGTGGGGCATGGTGACACGCACCTTAGTCCCAGCACTCGGGAGGGGGCAGAGGCAGGTGGACCTCTATGAGTGTGAGGCCAGCCTGCTCTACATAGAGAGTTCCAGGCCAGCTGGGGTACAGAGAGACCCTTTCTCAAAAAGACTAAAACATCGACACAGTTCAAATATATTGTCCTCCCTTGCAAAAGACCAGGTAAGATTCTTATCAGGATGCAAAGACAAAGTCTCAGTTTACAAGGCATCCTTGGGACAAAACTGCTTAAGCTCCATTCATTTCCAATACTCACAGTAGAGTTGGCGAAAATGGAATTTGAATTGGCTGCAGAGTATCCTGCATCTGTCAAGTCATCGCTGCTCTGCAAAGGAGCAAATTCAATGCAGTGGTTACTGGCACTGTATGGAGAACCGAAATCTATGTCTGTCTGTGACAACCGCGTATAAGTTATAACTTACCGATTTATTACTAGGTCCATGAAGAAAATAATTCAATGCTTGTGGGTCTCTAGAAAAGAAAGAGAAAAGAGGGAAAACAAATAAATACCACTACCTATATTTACATATATTACTGTTATTTTTAGCAGAGCAAAAAGAAAATGACATAGAAGCCTGAACAAAATCTTCCTATTTTAAAATTATTTTCTTGCTGGGAGTGGTGGCACACGCCTTTAATCCTAGCACTTGGGAGGCAGAGGCAGGCGGATCTCTGTGAGTTCAAGGCCAGCCTGGTCTACAGAGTGAGTTCCAGGACAGCGGGGGCTACAGGGAGTCCCTGTCTCGAAAAAAAAAAATTCATTTTTTTGCTCTATGTTTTTCTTTATTAAAATATTTTATTTATTATTTTTATTTATGTGTATGAGTGCATTGCCTGTTTGCATGTAAGTGGACTCATGTTGTGCAGTGCCCTCGGAGGTCAGAAGAGGACATTGGATCCCCTGGAACTGGAGTTAAGAACAGTTGTTAGAATTTGAAGTGGGTGAGGCAGTCAGCGCTCTAACAGCTGAGCCAGCTCTCCAGCCTTATTGTTTTTTCTTTATGTTGTTCCATTTTCTATTATCACTCATTTCTATCTTCTGGGATTTGTTTGTTTCTTCAGTGTTGGGGACTGAACCCAAGACCTTGTGCCCATTATGTGAGCATGCTAACATTCAGTAATGCTTCTGGGCTGGCATCTTGGAACTTGCTAGAAAAAAAATTAGGAAGGGACTACCTACACTAATTGGTTTCTTTTTCCATCTGCTGGAATCATATATATTTTTAAAAAATTTAAAAGCCTAGCAGGTTTCAGAATACCTATGGAGCTGTTTTTGTTCCCCAAACCATATACAAATGGGTCACCCTGGATTCCAAATGAACATCTTACCCAATAAGATCAAGGAGACACGAGTCATCATCATCATCCATGACAACTGCAAGGGAAGGGAGAGAGGGGTTTCAGCAAGGCAGACTCCAGTGGCACGGACCCAGCATCAAAACACCTTGAATTCTTCTGTACAAGTAACTTGTTCACCTGAGTTTTTTCTCTAGTTGCTTATTAGAACTGTGATTTGAAATTTTTTCTGGTTGCTGGACACAGTAGCAAGTGCCTGGCAGTCTCACATACTCAGGCAGAACTAACTTGAGCCCAAGAGTTCAAGACCAGCTTGGACAACAGCAAGACCCAAAAAATAAAAAGTAAAATAAAGAAATAAATAAGCAAGTAAGCCAGGCACAGTGGTGCACACCTGTTTTCCTAGCAGTTAGGAGGCAGAGGCGGGAGGAACAGGAGGTGAAGGTTACCCTTGCCCACATGAAGAGTTTAGGACCAGGCTGGGCTGCCTGAGATCCTATCTCAAAACAAAAAATAAAGATAAGCTTAAATTGTTTTTATTATAAAGAAATCTTCCAACTTAGAGTCCAAAATATTCTTGATGAGTCAAAGAGCTGGAAGCTCCGCCCCCCCGCGCCCCCCCCCCGCATTCCCCAAAGCACTGTAAACGGCAGAGAGTGACTTTGTTAAGCATAGAATGAAGAAGAAAATTGATTTTAAAAAGCTCTCACAGACTCTGAAGTCTTTAAATGTAGTGACTGGATGCTTCTAACAGGGAAAGTAATCTTGGTTTCCCAACACATTTTAGCGATCTTCAAGGAGGCAGACAGAGGGGTCTCCCTGCCTTTGGGGACAGAAGACGAGGCTCTGTGCCACAGGCAGTACAGGATCTGGCCACAGGGCCCAGTGCTTTCCAAGGCAGCAGTACTGCACAGTTCAATCCCAAGCAATCCATAGCCAGACCCAGAATGTTTAAAGTAGAAAATCTGCATCACAAGTTCACCCGACTCCAGCCCTGAGCTCCATCTCCCAACTGGCGGCAGCCTCAAGCACGTCCAGCACAGTGACGGGGCTCTGACGGAGACAATAACAACTCAACAAATTCCACGAGTGGTTCTCCCCCAAGAGCCAGTCAACTTACACTAGTCATCCAACACCTGGCAACACTGCTTCTCACCCATTTCAAGCCATGCGTGGAATAATTTACATCACAGAATGCCAGGGCCAAGAGTTCTGGAGCAGTTGGAAAGGGCAGTTGTGAACGGCAGTTGGACGGAGGAATGAAATCCTGAAGAGATGCCCAGACAAGGGACACGCCCAGAGAAGGCAGAGGGAAGAGTCTCCACTGTATTTTCCCCTGTTGAAACAGCTATCTCCCCTCCATTCCCCCAAATCACTCCCAAGGCTTAAACGGATGTAGAATTCCCTTCTGCTATAGGAAAGGGTACTTTCTTTCCTCAGGAAGAGCCCAGAAGGGTAAGTACTCCTGATGTGGGACCTGCCTGGTAGTGGCTGGATTTGCTGGCTTGCTGAGTAACTGGGCTGAGTACAGTCCATTGAGTAGAAGCCAGTGGAGAGGAGACATGGTGGGTGGGAAAGAGGGTAGGAGTGGGTGAAGTGTAGCAAAGGGTGAGAGGATGGCTGAAACTCAGCACAGCCAGCCAAGAGAAACGGGCACTCGGGGACCCAGACTTGGAGCTACTCGAGGTCACACTGGCACGGATGTTCCTACACACATGACTTCTGTGCAGGGGAGACGGGACTGACTGAGAAGGAAACATATCAAAATCTGTCACACAAGCTAGGCACAGCGATACATATCTGTAGTCTCAGCACTCAGGAGGCAGAAGGCTTACTGCAAGTTCAAGTCCTGCCTTATTTGCTTAGGCTAGCCAGGGCTACATAAGAAGACCCTTTCACAAATGAACAGTAAGGACAACAAGAACAAAAACCAGAATAAAAAAATCCACAATCCATCCTGATATTTAACACAGGAAAATGACATTAACCATGGCTTATTATCAGTATATACCATGGGCTCATCTCCCAGACGTCATAATCCTGTGAAATAAATTACCCAATTATGATGTATATTAAGCCTAAAAAGTACATATTATTTCTTTTTTAAAATATTTATTTATATGTATGAATGTACTGTCTGCATGTAGGTTTGTGCACCCGTGTCATGCAATGCCTCAGAGGTCAGAAGAGGGCATTGGATTCCCCTGGAACTGGAGTTAAAGACGGTTCTCAGCCGCCATGTGGGTGCTGGGGATCGAACCTGGGTCCTCTGCAAGAGCAGTCAGCATTCTTAACTGCTAGGCCATCTCTCCAGCCCGACAAATTATTTCTATACTTCAACATGGCCATTTAAATGCAGCATCACTGTATCCCAAGTGGAGGTTTTATGGGGTTGGTTGGTCTAGCCCATGCTCATTATGTGTGAGGTCCAGGTTTGATGCCTAGCATTACACAAAATAAAATGTCTAAGCCTCTGATACAAATTAATTAATTAAATGAATGTGAGCGGGCTGGGGACCAGCGCTTGCTGCTCAAGCATCAGGACTCAATGTGTTCCCTTTCCCTACATTTTTAAAGCTAGGCAAGGTGGCATGAATTTATAACCCCAGGGCTGAGGAGCACGGAGGCAGGAGGATCCCTGGCTCACTGGCTTACTATCTTAGCCCAGCTGGCAAGCTTCAGGTCCCACTGAGAGACCCTGTCTCAAAAACCAAGATGAATTGGGGCTGGAAAGGTGGCTCAGTGGTTAAGAGCACTGGCTGCTCTTGCAGAGGACCTGAGTTTGATGCCCAGAACCCATTGTAGCCAACAACATCCATAACTCCAGGGGATCCAGTGCCCTCTTCTGACCTCTGTGGGCATTCTATGACACTTACATTACACACTTACATATGTGCAGGCAAAACACTCATACATGGAATATAAAATATATATAACACAAAACAAAACTAGAAACCAAGGTGGATGAGTCCTGGAGAGCTAGCCTGAGGTTGACCTCTGGCCTCCACACACAGGTGCACACACACAAGGAAAAAATGAGAAAACCTACCCTAAAGAAAAACATGTCTGCATCTCTCCCAGTTTCTCTGTCTAACTGACGCTTTTACTTAGCTCTTCCACTTGATGGAGGCTCTAAGGGTCAATTCAATTTCTGAAAGTGAACAACAAGCACTTCATGGAGTTGTCACCGCCAACTGGACTTCCAAGCACTGAGACTGCTACCTCAAAGTTTAAAGTAACAAGTTATTTGCTAAGCAGACCAAATAAAAGAATAATTATATATACACATGTGGTGCTGGGGACGGAAGCCAGGATCTCACAGATGCTAAGCATGCATCCTTCGACAAAGTTCTACCCGCCCCCCGCAGTCTGACAAGTCAGTAATATTAGATGAAATTTAGTCATGGTCTAACCTCTAGGAAAAAAAAAAAAGTCTAGTCAAATACTTGATTTAAAAACTCCACTAGAGGGCTGGAGAGATGGCCTAGCGGTTAAGAGCGACAACCACTCTTACAGAGGACCCGGGTTCGATCCCCAGCACCCACATGGTGGCTGAGAACCGTATGAAACTCCAATTCCAGGAGAACTCCAGTTCCAGGGGAATCCGACACCCTCTTCTGACCTCCGCGGCATTGCACAACACGGGTGCACAAACCTACATGCAGACAGTACACTCATACACATACAAAAATAAATAAAATTAAAAAAAAAAAAACTCCACTAGAATAGCCGGGCGTGGTGGCGCACGCCTTTAATCCTAGCACTCGGGAGGCAGAAGCAGGCGAATCTTTGTAAGTTCAAGGCCAGCCTGGCCTACAGAGTGAGCTCCAGGCCAGCTGAGGCTACAGGGTGACCCTGTCTCAAAGAGACCAAAAAAAAATGAAATAAAATAAAATAAAAAACTCCACCAGAAAAAAACTCACTAGAAAACTCCCAGAAATGTTAAAGCTTCGTACAGTGGCAGGATACAAATGAACCCTAGAACAAACAGTAGCCTTTCTTTTAACCTAACAAAACAAGCAACTGAAGATTGGATTCAAGGAGACCTTCCCACTCACATTAGCCTCAAAACAATAAATAGCTAGGAACAAACCCAACCAAAGACACCAAAGATTCTCTACACACAAAAAAATTTTATAACCCCTGAAGGACCATTGGAAGAAGAATCAGAAGATGGAAAAAACCTCCCATGCTCATGGAATCGGGAAAAAATTACAACATTGTACTAACATGTCCATTAACCCAAACTCTTGTTCAGATTTAATGCCACATCCAATTTAAATCCCTAAGAGGTTTCTTACAGGCTTTGGAGAAAAAAAGGTCCTTAATTTCATTGTGAAAAACAAAAGGACCCGAATAGCTCACAAACAACCCTGAGTAAAAGAGCAATCACAGGGGGGGATCTCTATACCAGACTTAAACTCATACAGGGTCTCTAGCTCAATAAAACAGCTTGGTACTGGCACAAAAAACAGACCTGTGTACACAATGGAGAAAACTCGAAGATCCACACTGAGCACATTCCAATTTCAGCCACCTCTATTTGCACCAAGGGGGCCAAGAAGACACATTGGAGGAAAGCAGCCTCTTCAGCAAGTGGTGTGGCAAAAACTGGACACCATTGTAGAAGAATGAGAAATATAAAACCCCTACCTCTTGCCGTACAAATCACTCCAGATGAATAAAGACCCTCATTGTGAAACCCAAACTCTGAAGGCGATAGAAGAATAAGTTGGCAGAGACTACAAGACATATGGGTAGGAAAAGACTTCTACTAAACCAGACAGTGCTGCACAAGATTAAGGTCGCCAATTGACAAATGGGACCTCACTAAACTCAACAAAAAAGCTTCTGTACCACAAAAGAAACAATCAAGCCAGGCATTGGTGTTGCACCCTTTAATCCTAGCCACTTGGGAGGTAGAGCAGGCGGATCTTTGGTGAGTTCAAGTGCCAGCCTGTGGTCCACAAGTTGAGTTCAGACTCGCGGCTACGAGACCCTGGCAACGAAAAAAAAACCAAAAAAAAAAAAACCAAAAAATAAAAAAAAAAAAAGAATCAAAAGGAAGTGAAGCAGAAAACCCACAGAGGGGAGGTGAAAACCTTCACCACAGACCTACATCTGACAAAAGCTATTGATTTACAGAACTATATAAAGCCCTTACTAAAAAACAAAGGAGAGGGGGATGGAGAGTATAGCCTAGAGGTTTAAGAGTCGACTGCCTTATTGCAGAGGACCCTAGGTTCATCCCCAGCCCCACATGGCGGTGATTGAAAAACTACGTCTGTAACTCCACATTCCAGGAAGAACTCCAGTGTCCAGGGAATCCGAGGCCTCCTCTCTGAACCTCCGCGGGCATTGCTCGACACGGGTTGCACAGACCTACAGTGCAGACACTACACCATACACATAACAAAAATAAAATAAAAAAAAAATATAAAAAACAAAAACTAAAAAAAAAAAAAACAAAAGGAAGAAAAGAAAAAAAACAACTAACCAGTAGAGACAAAGAGCTGAACAGAGCCTAACACAGTGAGGAATAGAAAGAAGGCGAGAAACATCTTTACAGATGTGTACACAACATCCTAATAATAAGGAAATGCCAAATTTAAAACACCTCTTTAACATATCATCTTACTCCAATGAACGACTGACTAGATCAAGAAAACAAATGTACCAACGTGCTGGAGAGGTTGTGTGGAAAGGGGAAACACTCCATCCACTGCTGGTGGGAATGTAAACTGGTACAGCACTATGCATCAAGCAGTTGGAGAACCCTTGGAAGACTGGAATGAACTTGCCACTGACCCAGCCATACCACTCCTGGGTATGTACCCACAAGACTCATCTTACCGCAGAGATACATGCACAGCCATGTTTATTGCAGCTCTCTTCACAATAGCAAGGAGCTGGAACCAACCCAAGTGCCCCTCAACTGACCAGTGGATAGAGAAAATGTGGTACATCTACACAATGGAGTTCTATGCAGCAGTAAAGAAAGATGATATGGGGGGGGGCGCCCTGGAGAGATAGCCTAGTGGTTAAGAGCGCTGACTGTTCTTGCAAAGGACCTGGGTTCGGTCCCCAGCACCCACATGGCGGCTGAAAACCATCTGTAACTCCAATTCCAGGAGAACTCCAGTTCCAGGGGAATCCAAGACCCTCTTCTGACCTCCGCGGCATTGCACCACACGGGTGCACAAACCTACATGCAGACAGTACATTCATACACATACAAAAATAAATTAAAAAATTAAAAAAAAAAAGATGATATCATGAACTTTGCAGGTAAATGGCTGGAGCTAGAAGATATCATGCTGAGTGAAGTAACACAGTCCCAGAAAAACAAACGAATCCCACATCTGTGGATGCTAGTGCCAATTACCTAACTGTATGGCAAACTGAGCAACATCAATGTGATCTGAAAACAACTGTGCTCTTATATTGTAGAACCCCTTAAAAATAATAAACAAATAAAGGGGAAAAAAATAAAAAATTAAAAAAAAAAGAAAGGACTCAATGCGGCTATGCAGCCTGCCCAACTGCAGGTCCGTCCCCCCCCCCCCCCAGGCAGGCTGCAGCCCCTGGGCTAGGATGGCACAAGCCTTCATAGCTGGGAGCAGTGAGAGATGCCTATGACTCTAGCACTTGGGAGGTGGAGGCAAGAGGACCAGGAGTTGAAGGCAAGCCTGGGCTACATGAATTTTGGTCTTAAAATTTTAACAGGGCTAAAAAAAAAATTAACAGGGCTAGGTGTGGTAGTGTATGGCTTTAATCTCAGCACTTAGGAAGCAGAGGCAGGGTGATTCTTATGAGTTTGATGCCGGCCTGATCTACATAGTTCAGACACAGCCAGGACTATATAGTCAAAACAAACAAATGCCAAAACAAAACAAGCAAAAAACAAAACCAGGGCTGATGAGATGGGGCAGTAGGTTAACGGATTTGTCACAAAAGCCTGGTAACTTGAGTTTGATCCTTGTGATACACGTGAATGTAGGAGAAAACCAATTCTCCGAAGCTGTCCTCTAACCTCCATCTGAGCTGTGGTTGTGACCCTGCCCCACACATCATGCATACTCTCTATAATAGTAAAACCAAAACAACAAAAAGCTATATACTCTCCCCAAGTTCATTTTTGGTGTGTGTGTGTGCGTATGGAAGTCAGAGGACAACTTGCAGATGTTCTCTCCACCATGTGGGTCTCAGGACTGACTCAGGTCATCAGGCTTGGCAACAAGCGCCTTTACCCAGTGAGCCACCTAGCTGGCCTGGGAGTTCAGTTTCTTTGGATTCTCTCTTTAGTCCTGGAATCTTGTTGAAATTCTTTTCTCATTCACATAACAGTCCCTCAACAGCTGGATGGACCACTGATACTGGTTAATTCTATAAGGCTGTGTGAAAGACATCCTTCTCTAAAGGAAACTCCTACATCAATGACTGGGCACTTAATTTTTTATTATTTTATTATTTTTTTTTTTTGGTGTTTTTGAGACAGGGTCTCCCTGTAGCCCCAGTTGGGCTCTGCAGACTAGGCTGGCCTTGAACTCACAAAGATCCGCCTGGCTCTCTCCCAAATGCTGGGATTAAACATTTCTTTGTTGTTTTGTTTTTTTTCTTTTTTTGGTCTTTTTGAGATAGGTCTCTCCCCATAGTCTCAGCTGACTTGGAACTCACTATGTAGAGTAAGATGACTTGAACTCAAAAAGATCTGTCTGCCTCTGCCTGCCTCTGCCTCCCCAGTGCTGGGATTAAAGGTGTGTTGCCGCCACACCTGGTCTGGGTACTGTTTCTTAGCCTAAGACAGGTAAATGTGCAAGATAGTCTCCTTAGTGACAGCAGCTCTAGCCAGGAGGATTTGTCCTAGGAGGTAGAAGGAAACCACAGTGTCTCTTACAAAGTTTAGAGGCAGGTAAACACCCCAGATGATTGCCAATCATCCTTAAGCAAAATACAGCTGAGGGGCTGGAGATGCATTGTTCTGTGAAGTTCCCAGCACCTCCTAACAACCATACGTAACTCCTTTCCAAGGGACCCAACACCCATCTACTGGCCTCCAAGGGCATTGCATGACACAGATGCGCTTACATACATTCAGGCAAAACACTCATACACATAAAAATAAATAAAAATTTAAAGACTACTAATGAGTTGACACCACAGACCTTCAAGTAGGAATGGTTGCCGTGTGCTCTCTCTGGGTTACTTGGCATCAACACAAGCCACAGCTTCCCAATCAGAAGTGCATTTACCCTCAAAATGTGCTGAGAGTAGTGCTGGGCCGTCACTCAAGGACTTTACTGTGTCACCAACCCTGCCTGATATGGAGTCTTCAGAATCACAGTTTCTTGGAGCTGAAGTTTCTTTAATTTTTGCCCATATATTCATCATTTCCAGCTTTCTTTATATCTTAGAGTAAATCCAGATATCAGCTGGTACTTTTTTCCTTCTAAAGGGTTATTAATGTGTTTTGTTGTTGTTATTGTTGTTGTTGGTTTTTCTTGGTCTTTTTGAAACAGGGTCTCCCTGTAGTTCCAGCTGGCCTCTGTAAACTCACTATGTAGACCAGGCTGGCCTTGAACTCACAGAAATCCACCTGCCCTCTGCCTCTCAAATGCTGGGACTAAAGGCATGCACCACCACACCCAGGAAAAAAATTATTTATTTATTTATCTATCTATCTATCTATCTATCTATCTATCTATCTATTTATTTATTTATGTCCTTTTGAGACAGGGTCTCCAGGCAGCCCCAGCTGTCCTGGAATTCTCTATGTACACTAGACTGGCCTTGAACTCACAGAGATCCGCTTGCCTCTGACTCCCAAGTGCTGGGATTAAAGGCATGTGCCACCACATCTGTCCATATATATATATATATATTTTTTTTTTTGGTCCTCCAGGCACCCCAGCTGTCCTGGAATTCTCTATGTACACTAGACTGGCCTTGAACTCACAGAGATCCGCTTGCCTCTGACTCCCAAGTGCATGGGGTTAAAGGCATTGCAACCACATACTTCCATATATATATATAATATTTTTTTTTTTTTTTTTTTTTNTTGGTCTTTTCGAGACAGGGTCTCCCTGTAGCCCCAGCTGTCCTGGAACTCACTCTGTAGACCAGGCTGGCCTTGAACTCACAAAGATCCGCCTGCCTCTGCCTCCCAAGTGCTAGGATTAAAGGGGTGCACCACCACGCCCGCCTTGCCTGTCCATATTTTTATTTTTGTGTTTGTGTGAATGCCTGAAGCAGGTGCTGGGAACTGAATGCAGGTCCTCTGCAAAAGCAGCAAGTGCTCTTAACCACTAAGCCATCTCTTTAGCACCCCCATTAATGATTTTAATATCTTTTTTCATATACTTTTGACAATTACATAAAGTATATCTTGGTCATATCTATCCCCCCCCTTCATCTCCCCCACCTCTCTCTTGGTAACCCACTGAGTCTGGTTAGTGCTGCTGCTGGAATGCTGACTGATCCTGTCGGCTTCATCTTGTGTTGACCATAGCTGCAGTCAGTCCATGAGATGTTCTCTCTTTAGTATTTACTTTTTATACTACAGGTCTAGTAGTAAGGACTTCTTTGTGCTTTTGTATATAGTGTTTAAAGCTCTTGGGGCCTTGTGGGTATTAGTCAAGTGCTCCACCACTAGCCTACACATCTAGGATCCTGTCTTTCCTAATTTTTAAAAAGTTTTTAATGCCGGGTATGGTGGCGCACACCTTTAATCCCAGCACTTGGGAGGCAGAGGCAAGCAGATCTCTGTGAGTTCAAGGCCAGCCTGGTCTACAGAGCAAGCTCCAGGCCAGCTGGGACTAAAGGGAGATCCTGTCTCAAAAATACCAAAAAAGAAAAAAAAAAAGTTTTTAATATTTTTGATGGAGGCTAGAGAGATGGCTCAGTAGTAAATAGAATGCTCATGACACCTCACAGCTGCTGGTAACTCCAGTGCCAGAGAATCCGACACCCTCTTCTGGCTTCTGCAGGCACCTACATAACACCTGATGCACATAAACTCACATGACTGAGTGGCACACACCTTTAATCCCAGCACTTAGGAAGCAGAGGCAGGTGGATCTCTGTGAGTTCAAGAACAGACTGGTTTGCATAGCAAGATTCAGGGCAGCCAGGATTACAGAGTAAAACTGTCTCAAAAAACAAAAACATGGGGGCTGGAGAGATGGCCTGGCGGTTAAGAGCGCCGACCGCTCTTACAGAGGACCCGGGTTCGATCCCCAGCACCCACATGGTGGCTGAGAACCATCTGAAACTCCAATTCCAGGAGAACTACAGTTCCAGGGGAGTCCAACGCCCTCTTCTGACCTCCGCGACACTGCACGACACGGGTGCACAAACTTGCATGCAGACAGTACGTTCATATACATACAGAAATAAAAAAAAAAATCTCACACCAGCACACATACATACAAGCCACAGCACCTTTGTGGTATGGCCCGTGGACAATTTGGGGGAGTTCTCCCTTTCCACCAAGTGGGTCCTTGAGATCAAACTTAGGTGGTCAGGTGTGGTCACAGGAGTCTGCTTCCTGAGCCATCTGGCTCACCCTTGGTCTTCACACGTAGCTTCACTCTGCATGGAATTCAATATAGGTAGTTTTTCTTCCTGTCAGTTCTTTAAAGATATTGCTACATTGCTTCTCACAGTTGGGTGTCTCTCTCATGTCTGTATTTTATTCATATGTTCTTTCCCTTCTCAACTTTTCTCTTTACTGCTAGTTTCAGAGATTAGATTTCATATAACTGGGGGGAAGTTTTGTTCATGCTTTCTGTGTGTACAAATCGTTAAACCTACAGAATCTACAGTTCATAATTTTCCTTAAATTTAGAATTTTTCAATCATAACATTTTCAAATATTTTGTACTTCTTCCTCTCCTTCTAAGACTCCAAATATATGTATAATATTAATTTCTTCACTAATATTGCATTTTGAGCATTTTTTTTTTTCAATCTCCTTGGCTTTGATTTGGGATAGTTTTTGTTGCTTTGTCTTCATTGATTAGTGTGTGTGTGCGCACGCGCGTGCGTGTGCGTGCATTGTTGTTTTTATTTTGAGACAGGTCTCACTATGAAGCCTAGTCTAGCCTGGAAGGCACTATGTAGCCCTAGGCTGGCTGGCCTTGAACTCATGACAATCCTCTGAGGTCAGGTTTTCAGTAGGAACCACATGGTGTGCAGGCCGGAGGGTGATCTGGGATGCTGCTCCTCAGGTGCCATCCACCTTGTTTTTTGAGACAGGGTCTGTCACTGCCCTGGCACTTGCCAGGTAAGCCAGACTGACAGGCCAAGGACCCCAGAGATCTGCCTGTCTCTGCCTCTCTGGTGCTAGTGTTATAATCATGAGACCTTGTTACATGGGTTTCCACATGGGTTCTTGAACTCAGGTCCTCATGCTTGCATGGCAAGCACTTACTGAGCCAGCTTCCTAGCCATGGGCCATCTTTTATATCCTCATTTACTATATTTAGTTGTTCTTCCTCCTCTTCTTTCCTCCTCCCTCTTCTCTCTCTGTCCCTCTCTTCTTCCTCCCCTTCCACCTTAGGCCCCTTTCTCTAACTTCTTAAGCTTATGTAAAAGAGTGGTAACTTGTAACTGTTTCTCCCCACAAATTCTATTGTCTGTCATTTCTGAGCTGCCTGTTATGAGTCCTATCTCCTGCTTGTTGATTCCTATTTCCTGCTTGCTATGAGTCCTATCTCCTGCTTATTTGCATCTCTGCTCATCCATGACTGGAGGCTAGACATCTGTCTCCGTTTTTTGAAGTCAAGAATTTCACTATGGTGCCCAATCTGGTCTCAGACTCAAACCTCTCCGGGTGCTCAAGTGATCTTCCTGCCTCAGCCTGCTAAGTAGCTGGCATTACAAGCATGTGTCATATACATGGCTGGGTATTTGTTACATGTTTTAATTTTACTTATGTGTACAAGTGTTTTGCCTGCATATATGTTCATGTGCCTATGTGTTCAGTGACTGTGGTGGTCAGAAGGAGGCCGTGGATGCCTTGTAACTGGAGTTACAGATGGTTGTTAGCTGCCATATGGGTGCTGAGAACTGAAACAGGGTCCTCTGCAAGAGCAGCCAGTGTGCTGAGCCATCTCTCCAGCCCCAGATATTTGTCACAAGTTAATTTTAATTATCTGATTTTAGATATTTTTATAGCCATTTAGATATTTTGTAATTTGTCTAAAATACAATTAGTTTACTTAATAAACATTGGTCCTTTTGAAGTTTACTTTTGGATTTTTTAAAAATATTTTTTAAATTAATTAATTTATTTTCTATGTGTATGAATGTAGTGTCTGCATGTAGGTTTGTGCACCCATGTCATGCAATGCCGCGGAGGTCAGAAGAGGGTGTCGGATTCCCCTGGAACCGGAATTCTCCTGGAATTGGAGTTACAGACGGTTCTCAGCCGCCATGTGGGTGCTGGGGATCGAACCTGGGTCCTCTGCAAGAGCAGTTGGCGCTCTTAATTGTTAGGCTATCTCTCCAGCCCCGGATTTTTTTTTAAGACAATCTCTCTGTAGCCCCAGCTGTCCTGGAACTTACGATGTAGACCAGGCTGGTCTTGATCTCACAGTAATCCACCTGCCTCTGCTTCTAAAAAATACTGACACTAGCTGGGTGTAGTGGTGCACCCCTTTAATCCTAGCACCTGGGAGGCAGAGGCAGGCGGATCTTTGCGAGTTCAAGGCCAGCCTGGTCTACAGAGCGAATTCCAGGACAGCTGGGGCTACAGGGAGACCGTTTTGAAAAGACCAAAAAAAAAAAAAAAACTGACACTAAATGCATACACCAACATGCCTGGCTCTTTTTCTTAATTTCTTGTGTGTGTGTGTGGTGTGTGTGTGTTTGTGTGTGTGTGTGTGTGTGTGTGTTTGAGACAGGGTCTCCCTGTAGCCCCAGCTGTCCTGGAATCTGCTCTGTAGACCAGGCTGGCTTTGAACTCAAGATCTGCCTGCCTCTGCCTCCCAAGTGCTAGGATTAAAGGCTTGGGCCACTATGCCCAGCTTTTCTTAATTTCTTGCACATATAATATTATACCATGTGTGAGCAGGTGCCACAGAGAAAAGGGCATCAGATCCCTTGGAACCAGAGACCTGAATTATAGGTGGTTGTTAGCTGCCATGTGGGTGGTGGGAATTAAATCCATGTCCTCTGCAAGAGCAGCCAGTGCTCTTAAATGCTGAGCCATCTCTCCAGCTGTCCCTTGTAAACTTTTATTAAAGGGTTAACTTGCCCTCTACTGAAGCAGCACCCTTCTGGGTGCTTCATATGGTGTGCCATGAAGTACGAGGAGCTTTATACTGCTGGAGGTGAGGACACATGATGCTCTCTGCCCTGCGTCTGCTCCATGGGTGTGGTCTGCTTTAGTCTTCCTAGGACATAGGGTAGTTCCCACAGATGAGGACTGATGGATTGCTCAGTGATACAGCATTTGCGTAGAGTACACAGGGCCCTACGTTCATTCCCCAGAACTGCCAAAAGTGTTACCTGAAAAGACATACACTACAGATTCCTGTCTGTCCTGCTCTCCTCTCTGGTACTCTACCCTGGGAACTTGAGCCTTTCGACCCTCCAATTGTATCAGCTGAGCTGACCTGGGAACCCTCTACAGTAAACTGGGCACTTACAGGACTCCAAACATTTGTTTCCCCTGCCAAGGATTATTGTTGTGTGTTGACAGCCAGTGTCTAAAGCCTACTGTTTCTACATTTATCCAATTAGAATATTTTATGTATGTATGTATGTATGTATTATTTGTGTATGTGTGTGTGCACATACACAAATAATACATACATACATACATACATACATACATACAACACTTGGAGGTCAGAGTTGGCTCTCTTCTTCCACAATGTGCATCTAGATCAAATTCAGATCTTCAGGCTTTGCAACAAATACCTTTACTTGTTGAGCCATCTCTCTGACCTGATTTGGTACAATTTTTAACTGTTTCTTTTGCAGTAAAGTAAACCCATCAAGGCCCTGCAGTCATTTATTTTTTGGTGTGTGTGTGTGTGTATGTGTGTGTGTGTGTGTGTGTGTGTGTTGTATGGAGGTCTATGGGTGTGTTCAGCCGTGCATGCACACACCAAATCAGAGCACAGCAGCCGTCTTCCTCCATGACTCCCCCATCACAATCCTTTAGGATAGCATTTCTCACTAGAACTGGGAACTCACCATTTCAGCTAGGCTAGCTGGCAGGGAGCTCCCAGAATCCGTCTGTCTCAAACCTGCAACACTGGGGTTCCAGGTACAGCCAGCTATGCTCAGCTTTTTGCATGATGCTTGGGGTCTGAACTCAGTCCTCACGTTTGCACAAAGCACTCTTACCCACTGAGCCATCTCCATGGCCCTCCCACATCTGCATTGATTTTTAAGTTTTTGAAAAAAAAAAATCAGTTTAAGAGATAAGCACAGGGCTGGAGAGATGGCTCAGTGGTTGAGAGCACTGGCTGCTCTTGCAGAGGACCTGGGTTCCAGTCCCAGCACCCACATGGCGGCTAACAACCATCCATAGCTCCTATTCCAGGAAATCTGACACACTCTTCTGGTCTCTGTGGGCACTGCATGCATGTAGGCACTTACATTCATGCAGGAAAAATACCTGTATGCATAAAATAAAAATTTTTAAAGAGATATAAGCAGGAGCCAGGGGGCATGACTAGTGTTCCTGTCTATACTCTCAGTACTTGGGAGGTTGTGGCAGGAGGATTGCCTTAAGTTTGAGATAAGCCTAGACTACATAGGGTACTTCAGTCCAGCCTGGGCTACAGAATGAGAACCTTTTTTAAAATATTTAAATATTTTTTTTTAATATTTTTTTATTTTTTTTATTTTTGTATGTGTATGAATTTCTTTTTTTTTTTTATTAATTTTTTATTTATTTCTGTATGTGGACGAATGTACTGTCTGCATGCAAGTCTGTGCACCCGTGTCGTGATGCCGCGGAGGTCAGAAGTGGGTGTCGGATTCCCCTGGAACTGGAGTTCTCCCGGAATTGGTTTCAGACGGTTCTCAGCCGCCATGTGGGTGCTGGGGATCGAACCCGGGTCCTCTGCAAGAGCAGTCGGCGCTCTTAACCGCTAGGCCATCTCTCCAGCCCATGTGTATGAATTTCAAAGAAACAAAAAAAAAAAAGCAGCTGGAGCAATGGCTCAGCAGGTAAAGGTACTAGCTGCCAAGCCTGACACGGATCCCCGGAACCCACATGGTAGAAGGAGAGAATCCACATAGCAGCTCCATGTCACATGTACACCCTCACACACACATACAAAGCAAATAAACACACATGTGAAAAAAAAAAAAAACTACCAGTCTGATGAGCTTGTTGGCAAGAGTTTTGAGATCAGAGCATCCTGCACAGGGGAGAGGAGAGAGGGACAAAGGAGGCCAGTTTTTTCTTCTGCCTCCTTTTGTTTTTATCATTAATCAACTTATTCCGTGGGTGTAAAGTATGTTATGCCACACTTGGCCCATGCCTTTAATCCCAGCACAGGCAAGTGGATCTCTGTGAGTTCAAGGCCAGCTGGGCTACAGGGAAACCCTGTTCCAAAAAAGACAAAACAAACAACCCCCCCCCCAAAAAAAAAAACATTCACTCCACATTTAGTAAGTACTTAGCACCTACTGTGTTTGGTGTACTGTTAGGGGCTACAAACGTCGAATGACTATGATGTGACATAAAAGCAAATACTGCCAGGCATGGTGCTACACTCCTTTAATCCCAGCACTCTGGAGGGAGAGGCAGGTGGATCTCTGAGAGTTCAAGACCAGCCTGGTCTACACAGTGAGTTCCAGGTCAGCTGGGGCTACAGAGAGACCCTGTCTCAAAAAGACCAAAAAGAAAAAAAATATCTTGGACATTTTTAGGGTCTGGAAAAGGAAGACTGAAAAGTGGACTGCTACATTCAATTGAGCAGCTTTAAAAATTTTTTTTATTATTTATTTTATGTGTATGAATGTACTGTCTGCATGTAGGTTGGTGCACCCGTGTCGTGCAATGCCGAGGTCAGAAGAGGGCATCGGATTCCCCTGGAACTGGAGTTAAAGACAGGTCTTAGCCGCCATGTGGGTGCTGGGAATCAAACCCGGGTCCTCTGCAAGAGCAGTTGGCACTCTTAACCGCTGAGCCATCTTTCCAGCCCCATTAATTGAGCAGTTTATTTTTTATTTTTATTATTATTTTTCAAATTTTATTTATTTCTGTATGTGTAGGAATGTACTATCTGCATGCAGGTTTGTGCACCCAAGTTGTGCAATGCCGCAGAGGTCAGAAGATGGTGTCGGATTCCCCTGGAACTGGAGTTCTCCTGGAATTGGAGTTTCAGATGGTTCTCACCGCCATGTGGGAGCTGGGGATCGAACCCGGGTCTTCTGTTGGCACTCTTAACCGCTAGGCCATCTCTCCAGCCCAATCGAGCAGTTTTTTTTTTGTTGGTTTTTTTTTTTTTTTGGTCTTTTCAAGACAGGGTCTCCCTGTAGCCCCAGCTGTCCTGGAACTCACTCTGTAGACCAGGCTGGCCTTGAACCCACAGAGATCCTCCCACCTCTGCCTCCTGGGTGCTGGGATTAAGGGTGTGCTCTACTACACTGGGCCCCAGGTGATTCATTTTTTAAACTACATTTTATTTATTTATTTTGGGGGTGGGCCACATGTGTCATGGTTTGAATGTGGAGGTCAGAGGTCAGAGGTCAGCCCTTTGCAGCCAGTCCTCTCCTTCTACCGTGTGGGTCCCGGGGATGTAACTTGGGCCATTTGGCTCAGCAGCAAGTACATTTACCCACTCAGCCATCTTGCCCACCCTGACCTGTACAATTTCTCCCAAACAACTTGTCTGTGCCAGTATCTGGAAAGAAGTCAGAGCTGCAGGGTACTAGGGGCAGAGGCTTGGCAGGATCTCCCCCTCAGCCTCTGCTGTGAAATCCACTGTTGTACTTCATCTCTGTGTGTTCATACATATGCAGGAATGTGTGCAAGTGTACATGTGTGCACGTGGAGGTCAGAGGTCAATGTCAGGTATTATTCCCATGAAGTGCACATCTTGTTTTTTAATTTATTTTTATTCTCTAAATATTTTATGTTTTTTTTTATTAATTTTATTTATTTCTGTATGTGTATGAATGTACTGTCTGCATGCAAGTCTGTGCACCCGTGTCGTGCAACGCCGCGGAGTTCAGAAGAGGGTCTCGGATTCCCCTGGAACTGGAGTTCTCCTGGAATTGGAGTTTCAGACGGTTCTCAGCCGCCATGTGGGTGCTGGGGATCGAACCCGGGTCCTCTGT
>VZQC01010000.1:169911-201957 GCA_009823505.1 Rhizomys pruinosus
AAAAATTAAAAAAAAAAAAAAAGATTGACCTTAACCTCCCCTTTTTTAAATTTTATTTTATTTTTGAGACGGTCTCCCTTTAGTCCCAGCTGGCCTGGATCTTGCAATGTAGACCAGGCTGGCTTGAACTCACAGAGATCCACCTGCCTCTGCCTCCAGAGTGCTGGGATTAAAGGCATGCACCACCACGCCTGGCCCAAGATGGTTTTTAGCCTCCATGTGGGTGCTGGGAATCGAACCCCGGGTCCTCTTGCAAGAGCAGTCAGTGCTCTTAACTGCTGAGCAATCTCTTATCCCCCTAATTACTTCTTTTTGCTGCTGGGGATTAAACTCATTCCTCATGTATGCTAAACACATGGTCCACCGCTGGACAACATATCCAAAACTCTTCCAGGAGCTCTGAAGCTAGCAAATTTGAGAACCACCCACCAGAAAACTAGCATATGAAGTCTGTTCAACTCCAAAACCTGGGGTGTTTTTAAATTCTTTTATTTTTATTTTTTTGTGTGTGTGAATGTATTGCCTGCATGTAGGTAGATACACCCGTGTTGTGTAGTACCTGCAGAGGTCAGAAGAAAGTGTCAGATCCCCTGGAACTGGAGTTAGCCACAGTTGTTAGCTGCCATGTGGGTGCTGGGAATTGAATCCAGATCCTCTGCAAGAGCGGAGTGCTAAGCCATGGCCCTAGCCCCTTATTGTTGTCTGTTTTGTTTTACTTTGTCTGTGGTCATACCACCCTGAGTTCATGTGGTCATATCTGTTTTAGGTTTGTTTGACAGTTTCATGGCTGGCTGGCCTGGAACTTGCTAGGTAGCTTGGGACAACTTTTAAGTTCTGATCCACCACACCCGGTTTATGCCAGGCTGAGGCTCACACCCACGGGTTCATGCATGCCAGGTAAGCACTCTACCAGCTGAGCTACAGCCCCAGGCCTGAGCTAGCGTCTGTGTACATTGTACATGTGTAGTGTATATATATATGTGTATGTTCCTGTGTGGGTACACGTGTATATGGGAAGCACGTACACACGTATGCATGTATCTGAAGGTCTGAAGCTGATGTCATTTGTTGAGGCAGGTCTTGCGGTTGAACCCAGAGCTCAGCAGTCAGCTGGTCTAGCCAGCCAGTTTGCCCCGGGAATCCGTCTCTGCCTCCTGAATGCTGGGATTACATGGCCACTATGCCTGCCTGGCTTGTATGCAGGTTCTGAGGATCCATACTCCACCTCATGCTTACATTGCTAGTGCCTTATCCCCTGAGCCATCTCTCAGCCCTGATTTCTACTTTTTTTGTGGGTGAAATCTAGAATATCTTCTGCCCAATACCCCTATTGCCATAAGTTTAGAAACAAGAAAATGAAACCGGCTGGAGAGATGGCCCAGTAGCAGCTCATGTAGAGGACCTGGGTTCAGTTCTCAGCTCTCATATGGCAGCTCACAATGCCTCTAACTATAATTCCAGGGGATCTGATGCCCTCTTCTGGCCTCCAAGGGCACCTGCCTGCAAATGGTACACACACACACACACACACACACACACACACACACACACACATACACATATAAAATTAATATATATATTTTTTGAGACAGGGTCTTGCTGTAGCTCCAGCTGTTCTGGAACTCACTATGTAGACCAGGCTGGCCTTGAACTCACAGAGAACCACCTGCCTCTACCTCCTGAGTGCTGGGATCAAAGGCATGCGCTACCACACCCAGCCTAAGACAGCTCTTAGCCACCAGGTGAGTGCTGGGAATCGAACCCAGGTCCTCTGAAAGAGCAGTCAGTGCTCTTAACTGCAAACCATCTCTCCAGCCCAATTTTTTTTTTTTAAAGAAAGAAAACTGCCAGGTGTGGTGGCACACACCTTTAATCTCAGCACTTGGGAGGCAGGTGCTCAAGTTAGATATGTCTGTTTCTAACACCATTACACTACTATGGTGGTGGTGGTGGTGGTGTTAATCTGTTCCCAACATGACTGCCTTGCTTGAAAACTTTGATTTTTTAATATGAAAGGAACAACCAAAATCCTTCAGCCTTGTTTAATGCTCTTCACAACCTGGTCCTGAAGTGCCTTCCCCACTTCCTTTTCTCTCTCATAAACTCACTCACTGCCTGCCTCGTGCATACATTGGCTACCTCTTTTGGGTCTTTCCTATCTAAAGTCTTCACCTGTTCAACAAAATTCTCTGCTTGTTCACCCATCAAAAATGCCACAGGCTAGCCCTTCAAGGTAGACCCAGGATACAATCATGTGCCACCTCCAATGATGTATCTCTAGTGAAAGTCATTGGCATCTCACCTGGTCCCTCTGCTTTGTCCTTCCTACAATCTGTCCTCCCTCTGATTTAAAGAATAGTCTTTTAAAACAACTCCCCATCCCTCCAAAAGAAAAAAAAAAAAGGGTCTCCATTTTCCCCTCACTGTAAAAACTAAACTCTTTTCTATGCTCAAGTGTGAATGTCTCATGACCTGCACAAGTGCTCTGTGTCCTCATTGTTCCATCCTTGCTCAGTTGCCAAGCCCGTGTACTCCATACTGTATGCCGGAATGCGTTCCTCCAGATAGCCTTGCCTGGCCTCCTCCTTAGTTCGTCTCTAAGACCTGCCAGGAACACTTCCTACCTAGCATTCTCCATCTTCCTTTTTTTTTTTTCTTCATTTTTTTTTGTCTTTTCGAGACAGTGTCTCCCTGCAGCCCCAGCTGTCCTGGAACTCACTTTGTAGACCAGGCTGGCCTTGAACTTAACAAAGATCCGCTTGGCTCAGTCTCCCAAGTGCTAGGATTAAAGGTGTGCACCACCACGCCCAGCCATCTTCCTTCCTTTTATCCCCTCCTACAGTACAAAGTTTACTTGGTTTGGCATCTAACCCCCCCCCCCATGAAACTAAGATATTGATTTGTGGTTCACAGCAGCACTTTAGAAGCCCACAAGAGTACCTGGTAAACATCAGGTGCTCAATGTGTGCTGAATGCCTGGGTGGATAACCCTAGAGGACCTTAGCCCAGACCCTTTCTCCTTCGTTCTCGTCTGTATCACTACCTGGCACACACCACCACTGCTGAGTATCTTCCTGTGGGGAGCTGTGATCCACCTAGCTGCATCACGTGTCCCAGTGCTCTCCAAGTGCTCTGAACATAATCAGGATTTAATACTCGATGGGGCCGGTGAGATGAATCAGGATAAAGGCACCCACTACCAAGCCTGATCACTTGAGTTTGAGCCTTGGGACTCACATGGTAAAAAGAGGGAGCTGACTCCTGCCGGTTGTTCTTTGATCTCCACTCTTGTGCATGCTCCCCTTCCCTAATACACACACTGGAACAAAAGATACTAAATATGTAATTTGGGGAGGGGGTGAGATACGGTCTCCCTGTAGCCCCAAACCTCATCTGGAACTCACTTTGTAGACTAGGAGGGCCTAGATCACAGAGATCTGCCCGCCTCTGCCTCCCAAATGCTGGAGTTAAAGTCACACGCCACTATACTCAGCTAAAAATGTAATATCTAAACAGTAAAAAGAAATAACTAAGCCAGGCATAATTGTAGAGGCTTTTAATCCCAGCAGAGAGAGGAAGCAGAAGCAGGAGGATCTCTGTGAGACCAAGACCAGCCTGGTCTACATAATGAGTTTTGGGCTGGTTGGGGCTACAGGGAGACCCTGTTTCAAAAAACAAAGAAATAAATATTTGATGGTGCTGGAGTTACAGTTTAGAAAACTTCTAGCATGGCTTGATCCCAACTACCAAACCAAACCAAGCCAAACGAATGAGAGAAAAAAGCAAACTGGGAAGCAGAATAAATTAGACTGTTTAACTTTAAACTTAAAATGATGGAGATATATATATGATGTGTTATCATATCAAATCCATGGTATGCCCTGAGAGTGACCATGAACTTCTGAGCCACTTGCTCCCACTTCCCAAATGCTATGATCACAGGCATGTGCTACCACACCAGCTTTAAGCAGTGCTGAGAACTGAACCCAGGGCTTTGCATATACTGGGCAAGCCCTTTACCCACTGAGCTACGTCCTCAGCTCCTTAAATCACCTCTAAACTATGTATGGCTAACACAGTGTAAATAGTTGTTGTAATATATCATTTAAAGAATCACGACAAAAATCTGTGCATGCTCAGTCAACACAAAATTTTTTTCTGAATATTTTCCAATAGTAGTTGAATGCATGAGGGCAGAACCTACAGAAATGGATGGCCAACTGTACTTACAAAGTTTCTTAAAGATAAGCAATTTTTCTGGCGAGTGTGTACATGTGTACATGTCAGTGTGTGCATTCATAGGGAGGCCTGAGATTTGATGTCAAGAGTCTTCTTCAAACACTCTGCACCTCATTCGCTGAGAGCTTCCTGACAGGGGTACTCAAGCTAGCCTGGCTGCTCCAAGAACCTGTCTATATCTTCTGGAATCACAGGAGGCCCACTGTGCCCATCCAAGCATCTGAGTTGACTTGGGATCTGAAGCAGTTTATCCACTGAGCCATCCATCTCTTTGGACTGAGAGAAGCACATTTTAAGAGACAGGCACTAGGTACTTTATGTGACACTCTACTTACATTCAGTCAAGGTTCTCTAGTCTCCTTCCAATATGGTTACCCACATTGTTCTTTGTATTCTTTTCATTTCCTGTTACATTGTTTAATGTACAACATATGCGCTGTCACAGAAAAGGAATCCTGTGCATACTATGTGACTCGAAAAGTCAGACTTGCAGCTGGGTGTGGTGGCACACGCCTTTAATCCTAGCACTTGGGAGGCAGAGGCAGGTGGATCTTTGTGAGTTCAAGGCCAGCCTGGTCTACAGAGTGAGTTCCAGGACAGCTGGGGCTACAGGGAGACCCTGCGTGTCTCAAAAGAAAAAAAAAAAAAAAAAGTCAGAAGACTTGGAAAAGAGGAAATAAACTTCTGAAGTAAGTTTTTAAGTTTTCAAAAAATAAAGTGTATGGTGCATGCCTTTTAAACACCCACACAAAGGCTAAGGTAGAAGGACTGGCAATTAGCTCAGGTGCCAGCCTGGGCTACATGGCAAGCTCAAGGCCAGCTGAGCCAATTAAGACTCTGAGGAGCGGGGATGGGGGGGTCACTTGATCAGGTGGAGCTCCAAACACATTCCAGTTGTGAACTATTCTTCTCGTGTGTGATCACACCTAACAAAAAGGGGTTGGACTTCTACAACACCTGAATTCCAATTTTCACGGATTTGGAGACTCAGAATACAAACCTAAGTAAGAGTAAGACAGCCTATTTCTAAATACAATGCATTTCTAGGAAATACCAGTTTTAAGAAACCAATGTAGTATGGATTCATCAACATTCAATCCAAGAAAAGCATTCCAAATTCTCAAAAATAGTAAAATAAAATAACCTTTTAAAGCCAAATGTAGGGCCCATGTCTATGATCCCCCAAACGTCAGGAAGTCAAGGCAAGAGGACGGCTGTGAACTGGAAGGAAGTCTCTGATACAAAATGAATTCTAGGAGTCAGGGCCACAGAGCAAGGCCTTACCTCAAAAGAACAAAAAAATTGGGGTTGTGGATGTTAACCAGTTGGCAGAATGAAACACCTACATGTGTCGGAAGCTGGGTTTGATCTCAGGCTGCAATACGCTGTATGGCGCAAGCCAGTAATCCTATACTTTGGGGTGGAGGATCATAAATTCAAGGTCATCTTCCTCTCCTTAGCATCAATTTCAACCAGCCTGAGCTAGCCAGACCCTCAAATCAAACATTCAGGTAATGTACACACACACCTTTAAGAGCCACACACGGAGGCAGAGGCAGGTGATCTCTTTGAGTCAAGCCAGCCTGGTTTTTTACACATTGAGTTCCAGTCGCAGCTGGAATACAGGGAGACCTTGTCTCAAAATACCAAAGACAAACAAAACAAAAAACACAGGGGAGCAGAGGAGGGGGGAGAGAGAGCGAGAGACAGAAAGAGAGAGAAAAAAAAAAAAGACCAAAACCAACAAACTGTAGATCGGTTGTGAGACTTTGGTGATATGTGCAGAGCAGCCACCAGGATAATTAAAAGTTTAACAAATAATATATCTTATTTCTTGTTCTCATTACCTTCCTTCCAGGACACAGTTTAATTCCTAATGATTCAAGGAATTTTGGTGGCACTGAAATAAACCCCACTTCAATAGGTGACATCTATCATGACTTCTTCAGAACTTGTTTCAGCTAATGGTGTTTTAAGGTGTGTGCAGGAGAGCCAATGAACCCAGGAGAACAGGAAATGTTCAATTCACAACTTTATTAAAAAATGTATAAACAAATCACAACTTTATAGAGTTGGTTAAGACTACAGGAAGTCTGGGGATAAATAGATCCAAGTGAGTCTCGGGACTTTTCCCAGAGAGGAAGACACATTTGGTGGGGAGGTAGAAGGAACAGAGTAAAGTCCGAGCTGTCCCCAGTCCCCCAGGACCTCTTTCTTCCACCTTCCAATAAGAACCTGGGTGGGGGCAAGTGATGGTTGGCCACGCCTTTAAAATCCCAGCGGCTCGGAAGGCAGAGCAGATGGGACTTCGTGTATATGAGGCCAGCTTGTCGACATACATTCTAGGCCAGCTGGAGCACAGGGACACTGCCTCAAAATGAAACAGAATAAATGAACAGATTACAAATAATGAGGTCTCCCAGGCCCATTTCAGAGTCATGGTTAAACACATTCAAGTTTGGGAGCTTGATAAGAGGGAAATACTTTTATGCTTATAGGGTTTTATTATTTCTATGTACTGAGTGTACTGTCTGCATGAAAGTAGGTGCACCCAGGGTCTGCAATGCTGGCAGAGGTCAGAAGATGTCTTGGAACTGAAGTTACAGAAAATTCTTAGCCACCATTTGGGTGGTTCTTAGCCACCACGTGGGTGCTGGGAAATTGAACCTGGTCCGCGCTCTGCCAAGAGGCAATTTGCTGAACGAATCTCTCCAGCTCCACGCCTCCTTTTTTTTTGTTTTTTTTTTTCCTTTTTCCTTTCGGGTATCCCAGCTGGCCTGGAACTCACTAGGTAAGACCAAGAGCTGGCTTCTGACAGAGATCCACCTGCCTCTCTCCCCAGTCCTGGGACCAAAAGCCTTGTACCAAAAAACACATACAAAAAAAAAAAAAAAAAAAAAACAAAGCATGTCCACCACACCCGGCTCTGATAGTTTGATCCCTAACAGCAGTCTGTATAATTTTTTTTTATATCATTTTTATCATTTGTTTGAATGTACTTCTGCATGCAGGTTTTTTGTTTGTTTTGTGGTGTAATTTCTGTCTTTTCACGACCGGGGTCCATCACCTGTAAGGCCCCAGCCTAACTCGCTTGACCATCCACTCTGTAGACAGGCTGGGCCTGAACTCACAAAACGATATCCACCTGCCTTCTGCCCTACCCACGTGCGTAGGCAATTAAAGGCGGGTGCCCCGCCCGCCCGGCCCCTAACCCTCTTTTTTTCCGTTATTTTTTTGTCTTCAGCCACCACACGCCGGGATGGCTACCCCTGCAATGCCATGCCGCGGAGGTCAGCACAGGGGGGACCCCTTCCCCTGGAACATGTCCGCCACAGGCGGGTATTCCAAGCCGCCCGGGGGGGGCTGGGAGCTCGACACCCGGGATCCATCTAGCCAGAGCGGTTGGCGCCGCTTCCCCCAACTCGGCCCTCTCTCCAGCCCCGCCCCTTGTACTGGTGGTACAAAGAGGAAAAGCGAGGCAATACCATCTGCGATAAATGAGGTGCAGTGCTGAAACAGGTTCTTTTTTCCCATGTATAGTGCACCCGGGGGTGTTTTGACGCATGGTTCAGAGCCTGGGGTTGGATGCTGAGCTTTTTAAGCTTCATTCAGCCGTGACACCCTTTAGAGCGTGATTTTCCTTTTTTTAAGTCAAAAAGCCATCTTGTTTTGCATGCAATTTATGTAAGTAGGCTGTGATGCCTGCCCCAGAGCTTATGAGAGTGCATCAAGGTCCCCTGAGCTGCCGGGTGTGGCCACATGCCATGTGGGTGCTGAAAAGTGAACCTAGTGCTTCATGCACACTAGGCAAAACGTTCTACCAACAGAGCTACATACATCCCCAGCCCTCAGATTTTCTTTCCTTTTTTGGGGGGGGGTGTCTTTTTTGAGACGGGGCTCCCTGTAGCCACAGCAGGCCTAGAACCATAGAGAACCTCCCTGCCTCTGCTTCGCCAAGTGCTGGGATAAGGGCATGTGCCACTGCTCCAGGCCAGAGCTTGTTCTTAAAAAAGTGTGATCATAAGCTTACATCCTCTAAGGTTAGGAGATGTTTTAAAGCCACAGTAAGACCCTGTCCATATTTAACAGAAAAATGTATTCATGGATTAACATACCATCCAAACATATGTGTCTATACCAAATAACCTAACCATAATAATTAGTACTGTGAAAAGCCTAAGTCTAATTGCTTTTGTGCTTACATTGGAGGATCATAGGTTTTATGCCCTGGAACAAACTGTCCCACCATGAAAGGAAACAGCAGAATTGACCAGAGTCCAAGACGTCAGCTCCAGAGAAAGTAGAAGAAAGTAGACTGTTTTGCTTTCGTTGACCTGTGGCCCCTTTTCTAAGACTAGGGAACAATCTGCCGGAAGATGGGGCATGGTAGATAAGGGCTGCGATTGGGGTAATGGTGAAACTACAACAAAATATACTGGACACTCATTGTGATCGAACTGGGGATTGAACATACAAAGCCCCCCTCTGCTGGATGGTGGGACCATGGACTTATGGTTTGGGCACAACTGCTGCAAATTGGTTTTACATGAAGGAGACTTGTACTCAGAAATTATCAATTATTGTTAAAAAATGAAAAACCTGAGAGAAAGATGCAGGACAGTTATGGTAGAATAGTGATCTGGGATGGGAGGGGGGGGAGGGGAAATAAGCCTGACGGAATTGGAAAACGATGTTATGAACTTCACAGAGCATCAAAAAAAAACAAAGAAAAAAGTGTGATCATAAATGACTTGTTTCATGAAATCCCTTCCACCTATTTGCTAGTGACTCTCAACATTTATGCCTATTCCAGACCATGCCTCTCAGCTCAGCTCAATGTACCGTTATCTTCCGCTGATTCTCGCATAGCTCAGAAAAAAAAAAAAAAAAAAAAAAAAAAAAAAAAACAATATTTAGAAAACCAGAATAGGCCCTTCACAACAATTCTTGCTACCCACCCTTTGGCCCTGCTCCTCTCCTAGGCTTCTCCAAACAGCAAATGGTACCATTGGCCATCCAAGATATGGCCCCGAATCGGAAGGCATACTTGATTCTTCTCTCTTACATACCCAGCCCTCAGGCACCTTCATCTCATCATCCTTCCTTGTACTAGAAATAGACCCTCATTCTTGGGCTTAATGTATGCAATGCCTAACTACCTCCCAGAGCAGGCAATGATAATCTACAGAACAAAAAATATGAGCCTGGCTCACCTGTAATCGCCAGGCCTCAGAAAGCTGAGGCAGGCGGATCCCTAAGCTCCTGGGGTGTAGGACCAGCTGAGCAATACAGACAATCTAATCATGAGACCCTGTCTCAAAGGACTAACATATAGCTCAGTGGTAAAGGGTGCTTTGAGAGCACAAGGCCCCCAGTTCACCAATTAAAATCTAATGGTTTCTCACTGCCATTAGAACAAAATCTAAAAATTCCCCATGTGGCCAAATAAGAGACCGGAAAGGAATCGCTCCCTCCGTCTCTCTCTTTGCACACCCCCATGTCTAACTACCCTGCCTGTTCACACACAGCCTAGAGATGTCACCAGCTTTCCACACGCGAGAGAAAGTCACACGCAAGTCTCAGTTTCTCAAAGTCATTTCCTTCAAGAAACCCCCCTTCGCTCCTCCCAGGCCCAAATGGTCATTCCTGAGTCCTCTTGGATTTCCTATTGTTTGTTTTCTGTGGCTGTTAAACTCTGAGTTCGGATTTTTGTCTTGAGTTCCACTAGCTGCTCTTTCCTGACAAGCTAGTTTATTTTAGATATGCTGGTTTGAAGCTTTTTCAGATTTTAGCCAAAGACTAGCATCACTTTGACATTTACCAGGAAAACAAAGCCACAAAAACCTCTAAATAACTAGAACTTACTTCACCTACCCAGAGGCCTAGCCTGACACATACAGCACAGACGTCCTAACAGGTGCTCACCTTTCAAAAATATTCAAATGTGGGAGGAAAAAGGATTGGGCAGAGCAAAACCACTGTCCTTTTGACTTGCAACCTCAAGAACGCTCGGCTGGGTGTTGTGTTGCGATGCTCTAATGCCCAGCTCCCCCTGTAATCCTAGCATTTGGGAGGCTGAGGCAGGTGATCTCTGTGAAGCCACCCTGGGTCCTACATAGCCCAGATTCCAGCTGGCAGGAGCTACAGTAAACAGTGCCCATCAAAAAACAAACCGAAGCCTTTTAAACCACCTCCACTAATATTCATTGAACATAAAGGGATTTGAGAATGAAACAGCAGCACCCAAGAAAATGAAACCCCTACTCTAGAGAAGCTAGACTTCACCGCTGGATTCAGCATCTTTACTCTGTATTTTACAGGATCATAGTCCTAAAGACTATTATGATTATTTCTGTCCCTCTTTATGCAGCTGGGACAGCTTGAACTCCCAGCAATCTTCTGTCTCAAGTCTCCCCATTACTGGGATCACGGGTACGCAGAACTATGCCCAGCACCTCTGGTGTGTTTAAGACTAGTCACATGTTCCATAACAGACTCATGTTTTTTTTTGGGGGACAGGGTCTCAACTGTGTAATTCGGCTGAGCCCTCAAATTTCACAGAGCTCTGCTCCGAAATGCAGATATCAAAGCCCATTTTGGTGTAAATCTTTAATAGAATTTGCTGTCGTTTGCTTGCATAGTCGTCCTTGACGAGCCTGGCCTGGTGGAACTCAATTCTCTGGCTGAGTCCAGCTGTCACTGTGTACTTCTTTCCTCCTTCATTCATCTTGAATTCCAGAAACAACAGGACTAACTGATAAAAAAAACGTCTTTGAGGCATGGGCCTCCAACTGGCCCCAAGCAGCACTGAGTCTGCAAGTCTACCCTCAAAATAATGGTGAGATTGCAGCCTAGGGCAGGAGAATCCTCTGAGAACCATGATAGCTGTTCTTTATTTTTTATTTTTTTTTTTTTGGTCGTTGCGAGACAGGGTCTCCCTTTAGCGCCGCAAGCTATCCGTGGAAACTCTGTAGACACAGGCTGGCCTTGAACTCACAAGAGTTCCACCTGCCTCTGACTCCTTATTGCTAGGATTAAAGGCTGAGCCATACGCCCGGCAGCATGGATAGCATTCTTTAGGACCCAACCTGCATAACCAGAAGATGAGGCATGATCCAGAAACCCATCAGACCAGACTCCCATGCATACTACACACATCCAGCATATATATATTTAGTATATATGTATATGTATAGATATATCACACCACAACACACCACACAACAAACAAAACAAAACACCCCGCTTGCGCCCTAGGGTCCCGTTCTTCCTGTTTCAATGTTTCTAAACTAGCTGGCTAACTTAGTCTACATAAATTAATACTCATGTCAATACTTGAAAGATGGGCTTGGGGGGGGTCACTGGGCCCCCTTTACCTGATCCTCTTCCCAGTGTGGCTAATGAATAAATCTCTCTGGCTCTGCACCATTACTAGTGTGTGTTTAACTGACATGTTGGATCAGTGGCAGCATCTAGCCTACTAGGACAGAGCCAGGACTTTTGCCTAACAGGGCTGGTGACATGGCTCACAGGTAAAGATGCTTCTTAGAGCAGCAAAACCTAACTACTCGATTTCAGTCCAGACTCACATGGTATAAGGTAACTGGAACTCTACACGTTAATCTGATTTCTCACACACACACATTGCCATGCGATTACCCATGCAACAATTTATAAAACCTACATACGATCATACCACACAGAGATTGTTCTTTAAGAAAAACAAAAAACCTCCAGCAAGATTTAGAAGCCCACATTTATATAACTCCTCACCAAAATGAAACCTACCTTTAAAAATGTACTGAGATTAACCCTGCGTGGTGGCACACAGGCCTTTAATCCTAGCACTTGGGAGGCAAGGGCAGGCGGTATTTTTTGAGTTTCAGGCAGCCTGGTCCTAACAGAGTGAGTTCCAGGCCACTGGGGCTATAGGGGGACCCTGTCTTGAAAGACAAAAAAAAAAAAATTAAGGTAAAGAAAAAAATGTACTGAATTTATCACGATCAATTTTTATTTAAAGGTTAGTAAACGGGGCCTAAGCCATCTGTCGCCAGGCACTGCTTGGAAATTGAGATTCTTCTCCTGCTAGAGTGTATGGGTACAACAAGGGATATGCCACCAACACCTAAGCTACTGTAATTAAGATTTTAAAGGACATCTACAGAAAATATAGTGGCCCGGAGCGTGGTGGCGCACGCCTTTAAACCTAGCACTGGGACAGAGGCAGTGGATCTTTGTGAAGTTCACGGCCAGCCTGGTCCTACGGAGGTTGAGTTCCAGAGCAGCTGGGGATAATTGAGACCGCTGTCCGAAAAGACCCAAAAAAAAAAAAAATAAAAGAAAAAAAAAAAAAAATAGAGAAAAAAAAAAAAAAAAAAAAAACTTGATTGAACATACAAGCCCCCAACTGGATGGTGGGGACCCTGGGCTGTGGGGTTTGGGCCAAACTGCTTGCAAATTGGTTTTTTTAACACTGAAGGGTGCTTGTACTCAATTTATTACTAGTTGTTAAAAAATGAAAAAAAAATAAGGTAAAAAAATATATTTAAAAGGACGGTGGGATTACGAATGCTTTTGTGCTATAATATTTCAATACTTGAACAATGGCAGCTATAAAGGAAAAAAAAAAAGCAGAGCGTGGCACAACTAAACCATGATGTGGACCTCAATTCTTATGTACCCATTTTAAAACATGCTGGCAACACAGCACTGTACAGTTTACTTGTGAGATAGCCTGTGTCTCACAAGGCTCACTTGAGAGCTCTGGAGTAACATAACACACTTGGACTAATACTCAAGACCTGGGCTGCTGGGCAGACCAGAACTGCAATTCTGGAGTGGAAGTCAGAAGTTAAAACTAATGTTGCCTACTACATTATTAAAAACAGGCATATCGACTTAACCAAATACTGGAGATTACAATGTATATTTTAGAACAGCTTCCCATTTTATTTTGATGCCCAGATTCAGAAACCAGAGTTGGCTTCTGGGAGGTAAATCTGGCTGCTTAAAATACAAAGTAGCTAATAAAACATCCAGTTCCTGGAACTGCCCAGTAGGTTCAACTGGAGGGTCCCTAACGTCCACTGCCTACGAAATTGTGTTCAGAACCACAGAACCCCCTACTAATCACAATGTTATGTTTACTCACCAGAAATTAACTCATCTCTGGACTCCCACAGAGACTAGAGCTTTACAAACTTTTCTTCTGCCCAGTAACAATTTAACAGATAAAATCTTCACACACCTCCTTGGTATTTATCATTTTAACCTAACAGCCTTGTTCTTTAGAAAGGGGAAAGTGTCTTTAAAGCTTGTTGGAGCTTTTTCACATTAGAGTTAAAAAGAAACTTTTAACTCTAGCATTTTAAGTACAATTCAGGGCCCAAACCATTAGTTTCAAATCACTTACAACCCTCACTTTTCCACATCTACTAGAAAAAGTCTTTCCAGGGTTATTTTACAATATAGCCAATCAAAAGTACATCAACAGCAACAAAAATAAAAGTACAATCACAAAAACGTATGAGTATAATAAAATGTTAAACTGGAAGGCAGACGAATCTGTCCCTCGGCTTCATGGCTTCGTAGCCGTAATGGTAAACCACCTTCGGACCAGGAAAGCCCCAATGCTTTTCACCTGGCCAGGAACACCAAGCCTTTCCGAGCCCAAGCTCAATGAGGGGAGAAGGTCCTTCCAAGGTGGACCAGTGAGGTGAGGGTGGTCAGTGCGGGAGCCCAAGGGCCGAGAACCTCGACTGCACCCCACTTTTCCACCTTGGAAGCAAATGACTAAGAGTAAGCCGCCGCCCCTGCCTTCCCCGTCCCGACCCCATCTACAGAGTCCAGCAGCCGCGCCGGGCTCCCGGTAGCTCGGGCTTCAAGGCGCCGGTAACCGCCGGGCTTCCACGGAGGGCGCCGCCCGCACCACGCGGGAAGATGGCGCCCGCCGAGCAACTGCGCCACCAGCCCTGGCGACAGGCCAGACCCAGCGCCATCTTAGCGCCTTCCAGCCCGCTACCCCCAACCCGGAGAAGCCGCTTTAGGGTCGACCGAAGAGGGGGGGTAGTCACACGAGTGCCCGCGGGGAGGCCGCGCAGATTTCCGCCCCCCCCAAATAACAAAAGACTCCAAATAAAAAATAAAACACGAGCTTCCCACAAACTCTAGTCTCCTCCACCGGCCGGCTCTGTGGGCCTCACAGGCGGCGCCCGGTGGGGCCGAGCCCAGAGTCCTCAGCGCGGCGCACGGGCGGCACGGCCGCGGGTCCTCGTCGATGCACCGTGGTCAGCGAGGCGAGCAGGAGGGGCTCCCCCACGGGCAGGCACACAGCGCGGGCTAGGGCCGGGAGCAAGGTCGGGGATGAGGCCTAGATGGCAGGTCTGGCNGAAAGAAAAAAAAAAAAAAAGTCAGACTTGTAAAGAGAAATAAACTTCTGAAGTAAGTTTTTAAGTTTTCAAAAATAAGTGTGATGGTGCATGCCTTTTTAACACCAGCACACAAGAGGCTAAGGTAGAAGGACTGCCATTAGCTCAAGGCCAGCCTGGGCTACATGGCAAGCTCAAGGCCAGCTGAGCCAATTAAGACTCTGAGGAGCGGGGATGGGGGGGTCACTTGATCAGGTGGAGCTCCAAACACATTCCAGTTGTGAACTATTCTTCTCGTGTGTGATCACACCTAACAAAAAGGGGTTGGACTTCTACAACACCTGAATTCCAATTTTCACGGATTTGGAGACTCAGAATACAAACCTAAGTAAGAGTAAGACAGCCTATTTCTAAATACAATGCATTTCTAGGAAATACCAGTTTTAAGAAACCAATGTAGTATGGATTCATCAACATTCAATCCAAGAAATCTTCCAAATCAAAATAGTAAAATAAAAATAACCTTTTAGCCAAATGTAGGGCCCATGTCTATGATCCCAGCACTCAGGAAGTCAAGGCAAGAGGACGGCTGTGAACTGGAAGGAAGTCTCTGATACAAAATGAATTCTAGGAGTCAGGGCCACAGAGCAAGGCCTTACCTCAAAAGAAACAAAAAAATTGGGGTTGGGGATGTTAACTCAGTTGGCAGAATGCACACCTACTGTGCGTGAAGCCCTGGGTTTGATCTCAGGACTGCATACGCTGTGATGGCTCAAGCCTGTAATCCTACTACTTTGGGGTGGAGGATCATAAATTCAAGGTCATCTTCCTCTACTTAGCTCAATTTCAAACCAGCCTGAGCTACACAGACCCTCAAAATCAAAACATTCAGGTATGGTACCACACACCTTTAAGCCCAGCACTGGGGAGGCAGAGGCAGGTGGATCTCTTTGAGTTCAAGGCCAGCCTGGTTTTTTACACATTGAGTTCCAGGCCAGCTGGGAATACAGGGAGACCTTGTCTCAAAAATACCAAAAACAAACAAAAACAAAAAACCCAGGGAGCAGAGGAAGGGGGAGAGAGAGGCCAGCCAGGGCTACAGCGAGATCACATCTCCAAAAGACCAAAACCAAACAAACTGTAGAGCAGTTGTGAGACTTTGGTGATATGTGCAGAGCAGCCACCAGGATAATTAAAAGTTTAACAAATAATATATCTTATTTCTTGTTCTCATTACCTTCCTTCCAGGACACAGTTTAATTCCTAATGATTCAAGGAATTTTGGTGGCACTGAAATAAACCCCACTTCAATAGGTGACATCTATCATGACTTCTTCAGAACTTGTTTCAGCTAATGGTGTTTTAAGGTGTGTGCAGGAGAGCCAATGAACCCAGGAGAACAGGAAATGTTCAATTCACAACTTTATTAAAAAATGTATAAACAAATCACAACTTTATAGAGTTGGTTAAGACTACAGGAAGTCTGGGGATAAATAGATCCAAGTGAGTCTCGGGACTTTTCCCAGAGAGGAAGACACATTTGGTGGGGAGGTAGAAGGAACAGAGTAAAGTCCGAGCTGTCCCCAGTCCCCCAGGACCTCTTTCTTCCACCTTCCAATAAGAACCTGGGTGGGCAAAGTGTGGTGGCACACCTTTAATCCCAGCGCTCGGAAGGCAGAGGCAGATGGACTTCTGTGAGACTGAGGCCAGCCTTGTCTACATAGCAAGTTCTAGGCCAGCTGGAGCTACAGGGACACCTTGCCTCAAAATGAAACAGAATAAATGAACAGATTACAAATAATGAGGTCTCCCAGGCCCATTTCAGAGTCATGGTTAAACACATTCAAGTTTGGGAGCTTGATAAGAGGGAATACTTTTATGCTTTGGGATTTTATTATTTTATATGTATGAGTGTACTGTCTGCACATAAGTAGGTGCACCCATGTCGTGCAATGCTGCAGAGGTCAGAAGAGGGTGTTGGATTCCCCTGGAACTGGAGTTAAAGATGGTTGGTTCTTAGCCACCACGTGGGTGCTGGGAATTGAACCTGGGTCCTCTGCAAGAGCAGTTGCTGAACTATCTCTCCAGCTCCCGCCTCCTTTTTTTTTTTTTTTCGTTTTTTTTTTTCCTTTTTCTTTCTGTATCCCCAGCTGGCCTGGAACTCACTAGGTAAGACCAGGCTGGCTTCTGACAGAGATCCACCTGCCTCCCACCCAGTCCAAAAAAATGAAAAAGCTGTAAAAAAACACATACAAAAAAAAAAAAAAAAAAAAAACAAAGCATGTCCACCACACGCTCTGATAGTTTAAGATAACCAAAATCTTTTTTTAATTTTTTTTTATTATTTTTATAGTTGTTTGAATGTACTTCTGAATGAAGGTTTTTTGTTTGTTTTGTGTTTTTTTCTGTCTTTTTCAAGGACAGGGTCATCACCTGTAAGCCCCAGCTATCGCTGGAACATCACTCTGTAGACCAGGCTGGGCTCTGAACTCACAAAAGATATCCACCTGCCTTCTGCCTCCCAACGTGCGTAGGATAAAGGCGGTGCCCACCCCGCCCGGCCCCTAACCCCTTTTTTTCCGTTTTTTTCTTGTCTTCAGCACACACGCAGTATGTACTACCCATGTCAATGCCATGCCGCGGAGGTTAGAGGGGAGACTTCCCCTGGTAACTGAGTCAAAGAGCGGTATTCCAAGCCGCCTGGGTGGGGCTGGGGAGCTCGACACCCGGGGATCCTCTAGCCAGAGCGGTTGGCCTCTTAACCCACTCTGGCCTCTCTCCAGCCCCGCACCTTTCTTGTATGTGGTACAAAGAGGAATATAGCAGGAATACCATCTGCGATAAATGTAGTCAGTGCTGAAAAAGGTTCATTTTTCCCGTGTATAGTGCACAGGTGTGTTGACGGCATGTTCAGGCCTGAGGTGGATGCTGAGCCTTTTTAAGCTTCATTCAGCAGTGACACACATTTAGAGCTTTTTCCTTTTTTTAATTCAAAAGCCTCTTGTTTTGCCTGCATTTATGTAAGTGTACTGTGAGTGCACTGCCCACAGAGGCTATGAGAGTGCATCAGGTCCCCTGATGCTGCCTGGTTGTCAACTGCCATGTGGGTGCTGAAAAGTGAACCTGTCACGGTAGCTTCAATGCCCTCAGCAACTCTGACCACAGACTCATATCCCAGCCTCAGAATTTCTTTCTTTTGGGGTGTGGGGTTCTTTTTTGAGAACGGGTCTCCCTGTAGCCACAGCCAGGCTCTGACACATAGAGAACCTCCCTGCCTCTGCTTCGCAAGTGCTGGGATAAGGGCATGTGCCACTGCTCCAGGCCAGAGCTTGTTCTTAAAAAAGTGTGATCATAAGCTTACATCCTCTAATGGTTAGGAGTAGTTCTAAAGCCACAGTTAAGACCCCTGTCCATATTTAACAGAAAAAATGTATTCATGGATTTAACATACCATCCAAACATCTTGTCTATACCAAATAACACATAACCATAACAATTAGTACTGTGAATAAGCCTAATTCTAATTGACTTTTGCTTACATTGTGAGGACCAATAGGTTTATGCCCTGGAACAAACGTCCACCATGAAAGGGAAACACGCCAGAATTGACCAGAGTCCAAGTACAAGTCAGCTCCAGAGAAGTAGGAAAGTAGACTGTTTTGCTTCTCGTTGACCTGTGCCCCTTTTCTAAGACTAGGGAACAACTGCCGGAAGATGGGGCATGGTTAGATTAAGGGCTGCGATTGGGTGTAATGGTGAATGATGAAAACATAAATTATCTGGACACTCATTGTGATCAACTGGGTTGAACATTACAAGCCCCCCTCTGCTGGCGGTGGGACCATGGACTGTATGGGTTTGGGCAAACCTGCTTGCAAATGGTTTTACATGAAGGAGCTTGTCTCAGAAATTATCATTGATTGTTAAAAATGACAAACCTGAGAGAAATTGATGCAGGACAGTTATGGTAGAATTATGATCTGGGATGGGGGGGGGGGGAGGGGAAATATAGCCTGAACAGATTGGAAAACGACTGTATGAACTACACAGAGCATCAACAAAAAACAAAGAAAAAAGTGTGATCATAAATTTGACTTCGTCTTACATCGATCTAGCATTTCTTACACTTCCTTTCCTCCTATTTGCTCAGCAATGTCCTACTCATTCCATCTCATCATTTCATTCCTCAGCCTATCTCCAACCCCCTATCTGCCTATATGATTCTCACCGCATCAGCTCCCAAATCTATAGCCTTAATTTCCTATTCTGCATAGCTAAAAAAATAAAAAATAAAAACATATAGTAAACCTAATAGGCCCCTTCACTAACAACTTCTTGCCCTACCACAACCCTTCTGGCCCCTTCTTGCTCCTCTCCTCAGGCCTTCTCCACACAGCAAACGGTACCAATTGGCCCCATCCCCACAGATATCGGCCCCCGACATCACGGAAGCGCATACCTTGATCTCTTCTCATTCTTGACCTCCGACCCCAGCCCTCGGCCCCCCTTCATGCGCTCACTACATCTCGCTTCCTTGTACTAGAACTATAGTCCCTCACTTCTTGGGATCTTATATGTATACTTTAGCTCAATCCCGCCTAACATACCGGCTTTGCCCATTTTTGAGCAGGTATAGATATCTACAGAACAAATATGCGCCGTGTTGTTCTCCACCCTTGGTCAATCCCAGGTCTTCCTCTTCTCCTAAGCATTAGCCTGTTATGGCTCGATGCGATCCCTTAGTCCGTGATGGGTGTTAAGACCGCTTCTCGAGATCCTCACAGACATATTTAGTCACCTGAGCCCTGCCTCTCATAAGGACTAAACATATAGCACTCACCTGTGGTTAAAGGGTGCTTTGACCGTAGCATTTCCTACAGGCCCCCCAGTTCACCCCAATCTAAACCAATCTAATTGGTTTGTACTTAATTTGTCATATATGACTACCAAAATCTCACACAAAATTCCCCATTTTGTGGTGTATCAAATATAGCTGACCCGGAAAGTGAATCGCTCTTCCCACTCTTTCCTACCTTTGCACACATCCACATCATGCTCTACATTCTACCTGCCTTTTACACACATAGCCTAAGCATGATACAGCTCTTCACAACGTCGTATTTGAGAAAGATCAACACTGCAAGTGCTGCAGTTTAACTAAAGTTCTTCGTCCTTCTTAGCCCATAACCCCCCTTCAGTCCTCACCAGCCCATTGTTACATGCAAGTCATTTCTTCTGACCTTTTTGTCTCTTTTGTGGATTTTTTTGCGCTTGGATTGTTGTTGTTTCTCTGCCCCTTCATCCTGTTGCTCGCTCACTCCCTCCCTTCACTTTATATCCCCCTCTGTATTGTTCCGGATTGTTTGTCTTGAACGTTTCCGATTTCTAGCCTTGCCTTACTGTTCACCTGTACATTTATAGGCTCAAACAACTACTATTATTTATTAATACACCTGCTGTACTTAGAAGTTTTTGACAATTCTCTATTGCTCACCAGCTTTGCTATCCCACTTTGACCACTTTACCGGACACTTTAAAGCTCCTTAACCGTGCAAACTAACTATTGACTTTATTCACTACCAAGCTAGTCTGACACAACAGCAACATAGACCGTCCTAACCAGGTGCTCACCTTTCAAAATATTCAACTGTGGGAGGAAAAAGATTGGGCAGAGGCAAAACCCTGTCTTTTGACTTGCAACCTCTCTCACTGACCAGACCCCCCTCCCCCCCAACCGCTCTTTGGTATCTGGCTGTCCCGTCCTGTTCGTGTGCATGCCCCTCTAATGCTCCTACGCCCCTTCCATAACTTCTCCTTTTTCGTAATCCTAGCTTTTGGAGGCTGAGCAGTGTTGATTCTGTGAAGCCACCCTGGGTCCTACATAGCCCAGTTCCAGTCTGCGCAGGGCACATGAATATCAGTTGCCATCAAAAACACAAACCGAAGCTTTTTAACCACATCTTACCAACTGAATATCATTGAACATAAAGCGGATTTGAGAATTGATGAACAACGCAGCACCCACAGAACCAATGAAACCCCCTACTCTAGAGAAGCTTTTAGACTTCACCGCTGGACTTAAGCATCTTTTTACTGTGTATTTACCATGGACCTAGTCATAGCTAATAGTTTATATTTTGTTTACTTTCTGTCCTCTTATGCCAGCTGGGACATGCTTGATACTCCCAGCAATTCTTTCTGTCTCAATGTCTCCCCATTACTGTGGATCACGGTCCCGTACGCAGAACTCATGCCCGTCACCTCTGGTGTGTCTTACGACCCTTAGTCATGTTCCATACACAGACTTTCCATGTTTCGTTTTTGGCCGGGAGGGCTCTACCTGTGTAATTCGCGCTGGCTCCTCAAACATTTTCACAGACTCTCTGCTCCTGATAATGCAGAATCAAAGCCCCATTTTGTGTCAAGTCTTAATGCAATTCTTCGTTTGCTCTGTAGCTCGGTACTGTGCTTCAACTAGCCTGGCCTGGCTGGCACTCAATCTCTGGCTGAGTCCAGTGTCTATCTTGTGTACTTCTTTCCTCTATCATTTCTCTTGAATCTCGATTTTTAACACAATCTAACATGTGACTAATCATTATCTATTCAAAAACACACGTTCTTCGGATGGCACTGGGCCTCCAACCTGCGCCCCAATGCCAGCATCTGAGTCTTCGCATAAGTCGTACCCTCACAAATATTTATGGCTGAGATTGCAACGCCTAGGGCAGTGAGAATCCTCTGAGAACCATCGACCTAGCTTTCCTTTTATTTATTTATTTTTTTTTTTTTGGTCGTTCGAGACAGGGTCCTCCCTTCTATGCTTACCCAATTGCTATCCGTGGAATACTCTGTAGACACAGGCTGGCCTTAGAACTCACACAAGATTCCCCTATGCCTCTGCTCATTGCTAGGTTAAAGGCTCGAGCCACTCTCACGCCACGCCTAGCATGGATTTACATTCTTCTAGGACCCACACCTGCATAACCAAGACTGATGGCATGATCCAGAAACCCAAATCAGACCAGAACTCAGCACATGCCACTACAGCACATGCCATTCCTTTTTTTATATATAATAGAATATATATAGTAGAGCTATATATACACACACACAACCCCACACACAAACATAAACAAACACACCCCTCTTGTCCGCCCGGTTTAGGTTGTCCTACGTTTTTGTCCTGTGTTCAATGTTCAAACAGCTGGCTAACTGTTAGTCTTACATGACTAATTAATACTCATGTCAATACTTGAAAGACTGGGCTTGTGGGGGGGTCACTGGGCCCCTTCTACCTGATCCTCTCTCCCAGTGTGGCTACATGAATAAATCTCTCTGGCTCTTCTTCGCAACCATTACTCGGCTGTGTGTTCCTAACTGACAGTCTGGATTCACGTTGGGCAGCCATTGCTAGCTACTTAGGACAGAGCCAGGACTTTTGCCTAACAGGGGCTGGTGGACATTGGCTCACAGGTACAAGGTGCCTTACTTGGCAGCAAAACCTAACTATCTCGATTCAAGTCCCATGGATCTCACCCATTGGTATAAGCGAAATAACTGACTCTCACAGTTAATCTGATTCCTTTCACACACACAGCATTGCAGGCATTACCCATTGCAACAATGATATACTTCTCTATACCGACATACACACACAGACGATTTCTTTAAGAAAAACAAAAAACCTTCCAGCAAGATTTCAGAAGCCCACATTTATATAACTCCTCACCAAAATGAAAACTCTCCCTTTAAAAATGTACTGAGATTAACCACTGTGTTTCTTGTGGTGGCACTACAGCCTTTAACTCGTAGCACTTGTGGAGGCAAGGGCAGGTGGTATTTTTTGAGTTCAGGCAGCCTGGTCGCAACAGAGGAGTTCCAGGCACATGCTGGGGCTTTTTATGGCCAGCGGGGACCCTTGTCTTGAAAGACCAAAAAAAAAAATTCTATAACTTATAAAATAATGTTTAGTATCTAATTCCTAACTAATCGTATGAAATTGGCTAATCTACCAGGATGGCGAATTGTTTCTCATCTTAATAGGTCGTATAACCCCACCGCGTGATCGTCCTACAGCATCCTGTCCCAGTTACTTTAACATTTAGAGATTCTTCTCCATTGAAGCTACGATTAGTCATGGTGTACAACAAGTTGTATGCGTCTTTCCTTTACCTTAGTCTACTGGTTATGTAGATTTTCATTAAGAAATATATTTTTTCCGACGTTTTTTTGCCACCTTTAATACAGACTTTGACTGATTGTGATCTTTTTGTTTTTGAAGTTCACGCCCGCCAGCCCTGGGCGGTTTTTTCTTTTCCCTCTAGTTTATGGTGAGTTGCCAGAGCAGCTGGGGAACTCTCGAGACCCCTCATGCTCCGTTTGGCCGACAAAGGTTTACCCAATAAAAAAATAAATAAACAGTTAAAAAATCAAAAGAAAAGTCAGTGGTGTTACATAATAAAGACAAGAAACCATATAAATACACACCTTGATTGGCGTTGATTTTACGCCCACTGGGTTGGTCGGGGCCCTGGGCTGTGGGGCTTGGGGCGAACAAACTCCGCTTGCAAATTGGGGGTTTTTACCACTGATAGGGTGCTTGTACTCAAATATTACGTAGTGTGTAAAATATGAAAAAAACATATAAGGTAAAAAATATATTTAAAGTAGGATGTGGGACTCTAGCAATGTTTCCTTTTGTGCTATAATATTTCAATACTTGAAAATGGCAGCTAAAAGGATGAAGATAAGGAAAAACTAAAACAAGCAGATCGTGGCACAACTAACCATGATGTGGACCTCAATTCTTATGTACCCATTTTAAAACATGCTGGCAACACAGCACTGTACAGTTTACTTGTGAGATAGCCTGTGTCTCACAAGGCTCACTTGAGAGCTCTGGAGTAACATAACACACTTGGACTAATACTCAAGACCTGGGCTGCTGGGCAGACCAGAACTGCAATTCTGGAGTGGAAGTCAGAAGCTTAAAACTAACTGTGACTACTACATTATAAAAACAGGCTATTGCGATCTTACAAATAATGGAGGATTACAAATGTATTATTTTAGAACAGCTTCCCATTGATTTTGATGCCCAGATTCAGAAACCAGAGTTGGCTTCTGGGAGGTAAATCTGGCTGCTTAAAATACAAAGTAGCTAATAAAACATCCAGTTCCTGGAACTGCCCAGTAGGTTCAACTGGAGGGTCCCTAACGTCCACTGCCTACGAAATTGTGTTCAGAACCACAGAACCCCCTACTAATCACAATGTTATGTTTACTCACCAGAAATTAACTCATCTCTGGACTCCCACAGAGACTAGAGCTTTACAAACTTTTCTTCTGCCCAGTAACAATTTTAACAGAAAAATCTTCAGCACACGCTCTTGGTATTTATCAGTTGTAACCTAACCGCCGGTCTTTAGAAAGGGGAAAGGTGTCTTTAAAGCTTGTTGGAGCGTTTTCACATTAGAGTTAAAAAGAACACGGTTAACTCTAGCTTTGAAGTACAACTTAGGGCCCAAACTCAGTTAGGGTTTCAACTCACTACAACCCCACTTGTCCACACTACTAGAAAAGTTCTGTTCCAGGGTTATTTTACAATCTAGCCAATCAAAAGTTACACTCAACAGCAACAAAAATAAAAGTACATCACAAAAACGTATGAGTATATAAATGTTACTGGAAGGCAGACGAATCTGTCCCTCGGCTTCATAGCTTCGTAGCCGTAATGGTAAACCACCATTCGGACCCAGGAAAGCCCCAATGCTTTGTCACCTGGCCAGGAACACCAAGCCTTCCAGCCCACAGCTCAATGAGGGGGAGAAGGTCTTCCAATGGTGGACCAGTGAGGTGAGGGTGGTCAGTGCGGGAGCCCAAGGGCCGAGAACCTCGACTGCACCCCACTTTTCCACCTTGGAAGCAAATGACTAAGAGTAAGCCGCCGCCCCTGCCTTCCCCGTCCCGACCCCATCTACAGAGTCCAGCAGCCGCGCCGGGCTCCCGGTAGCTCGGGCTTCAAGGCGCCGGTAACCGCCGGGCTTCCACGGAGGGCGCCGCCCGCACCACGCGGGAAGATGGCGCCCGCCGAGCAACTGCGCCACCAGCCCTGGCGACAGGCCAGACCCAGCGCCATCTTAGCGCCTTCCAGCCCGCTACCCCCAACCCGGAGAAGCCGCTTTAGGGTCGACCGAAGAGGGGGGGTAGTCACACGAGCTACTTCCGCGGGGAGGCCGCGCACGATTTCCGCCCCCCCATGTAAACAAAAGACTCCAACTAAAAAAATAAAACACAGATGCTTCCACAAAACTCCTTCAGTCTCCTCCACCGGCCGGCTCTGTGGGCCTCACAGGCGGCGCCCGGTGGGGCCGAGCCCAGAGTCCTCAGCGCGGCGCACGGGCGGCACGGCCGCGGGTCCTCGTCGATGCACCGTGGTCAGCGAGGCGAGCAGGAGGGGCTCCCCCACGGGCAGGCACACAGCGCGGGCTAGGGCCGGGAGCAAGGTCGGGGATTGAGGCCAGATGGCAGGTCTGGCNCCACTAAACCAATAAAGCAAATATAGGTCTCCTTGAGTCAAGCAAGACTCCTCCGTCAGCACCAGCTACACCTCATCTGCCTGGAAATACTGTGCAGCAGTGGCAGCCATATGTCTGTATATCCCAAATCTAATTGGCTATTAGCTCTCTCCTTGGAGGAATAACCCACGGCTGATGCCACAAGCTTACATCCTCTAATGGTTAGGAGATGTTATAAGCCACAGTAAGACCCTGTCATATTTAACAGAAAAAAATGTAATTCATGGATTAACATACCATCCAAACATCTGTGTCTATACCAAAGTAACCTACCATAACAATTAGTACTGTTTAAATACCTATGTCTAATTGCTTGTGCTTCATTAGTAGGATCAAAAGGTTATGCCTGAACAAACTGTCAGCCCATGAAAGGAAACAGCCAGAATTGACCAGAGTCCAAGACAACAGCTCCAGAGAAAGTAGACTGTTTTGCTTCTCGTTGACCTGTGCCCCTTTTCTAAGCCTAGGGAACAATCTGCGGAAGATGGGGCATGGTAGAATGTAAGGGCTGCGATTGGGGTGAATGGTGAAACTATAGCAATATAGTCTGGACACTCATTTGATCAACTTGATTGAACATACAAGCCCCCCTCTGCTGGATGGTGGGACCCATGGGCTGTATGGGTTTGGGAACGACTGCTTGCAAATTGGTTTTACATGAAGGATGCTTGTACTCATAAATTATCACTTATTGTTAAAAAATGAAAAACCTGAGAGAAAGATGCAGGACAGTTATGGTAGAATATATGATCTGGGATGGGATGGGGGGGAGGGAAATATGCCTGAACTGAATTGGAAAACGATGTATGAAATACACAGAGCATCAATAAAAAACAAAGAAAAAAGTGTGATCATAAATGACTTGTTTCATGAAATCCCTTCCACCTATTTGCTAGTGACTCTCAACATTTATGCCTATTCCAGACCATGCCTCTCAGCTCAGCTCAAGTACCCTTTTCTGCCCTGATTCTCACATAGCTCACAATATTTAGAAACCAGAATAGGCTTCACAACAATTCTTGCTACCCACCCTTTGGCCCTGCTCCTCTCCTAGGCTTCTCCAAACAGCAAATGGTACCATTGGCCATCCAAGATATGGCCCCGAATCGGAAGGCATACTTGATTCTTCTCTCTTCCAGACCCAGCCCATCAGGCACCTTCATCTTCATCATCCCTCTCCTTGTCTAAAATAGCCTCAGTCTTGGGCTTAATGTTACAATAGCCTAACTTCCTCCACAGAGCAGGCAATGATATCTACAGAACAAAAATATGAGCCTGGCTCCACCTGTAATCCCAGGACTCAGAAAGCTGAGGCAGGAGGATCCCTTGAGCCCTGGAGTTGTAGACCAGCCTGAGCAATACAGCAGTATCATGAGACCCTGTCTCAAAGGACTAACATATAGCTCAGTGGTAAAGGGTGCTTTGAGAGCACAAGGCCCCCAGTTCACCAATTAAAATCTAATGGTTTCTCACTGCCATTAGAACAAAATCTAAAAATTCCCCATGTGGCCAAATAAGAGACCGGAAAGAGCTCTCCAACTCCTCTCTCCTTGCCACCCCCCATTCTAACACCCTGCCTTCCACACAGGCTAGAATGTCAATCCAGCTTTCCACACGGCTAGAGAAAGCTCACACTTCAAGTCTCAGTTCTCAAGTCATTTCTTCAAAGAAACCCCCCTTCATCCTCACCAGCCCAAATGGTCATTCCAGAGTCCTCTGGGATTTCCTATTTGTTTTCTGTGGCTGTTAAACTCTGAGTTCGGATTTTTGTCTTGAGTTCCACTAGCTGCTCTTTCCTGACAAGCTAGTTTATTTTAGATATGCTGGTTTGAAGCTTTTTCAGATTTTAGCCAAAGACTAGCATCACTTTGACATTTACCAGGAAAACAAAGCCACAAAAACCTCTAAATAACTAGAACTTACTTCACCTACCCAGAGGCCTAGCCTGACACATACAGCACAGACGTCCTAACAGGTGCTCACCTTTCAAAAATATTCAAATGTGGGAGGAAAAAGGAATGTGGGCAGAGGCAAAACCCCTGTCTTTTGACTTCAACCTCAAGAACCTCGAGCTGGGTGTGGTGGTGCATGCCTCTAATCCCAGCATTCCCCTGTAATCCTAGCATCCGAGGCAGGTGATCTCTGTGAAGCCACCCTGGTCTACATAGCCAGTTCCAGGCTGGCCAGGGCTACAAGGAAACAGTGCCTCAAAAAACAAAACCTAAGCCTTTTAACCACTCTCCCTAATAATCATTGAACATAAAAGGGATTTGAGAATGAAACAGCAGCACCCAAGAAAATGAAACCCCTACTCTAGAGAAGCTAGACTTCACCGCTGGATTCAGCTATCTTTACTCTGTTTTTACAGGACATAGTCAAGTAGACTATTATTATTATTTCTGTCCTCTATGCAGCTGGGACTAGCTTGAACTCCCAGCAATCTTCTGTCTCAAGTCTCCCCATTACTGGGATCACGGGTACGCAGAACTATGCCCAGCACCTCTGGTGTGTTTAGACATAGTCTGTTCATAACAGACTTCATGTTTTGTTTTGGGGGACAGGCTCTCACTGTGTAATTCTGGCTGGCCTCAAATTCACAGATCTCTGCCTCCTAAATGCAGAGATCAAAGCCCAATTTTGTGTAAATCTTGGATTAATTTCTTCTTGCTGCATAGCTGTCTTAACTAGCTGGCCTGGCTGGACTCAAGTCTCTGGCTGGTCCAGCTTGTCCCTGTGTTACTTCTTTCCTCTTCAGTCATCTTGAATTCCAGAAACAACAGGACTAACTGATAAAAAAAACGTCTTTGAGGCATGGGCCTCCAACTGGCCCCAAGCAGCACTGAGTCTGCAAGTCTACCCTCAAAATAATGGTGAGATTGCAGCCTAGGGCAGGAGAATCCTCTGAGAACCATGATAGCTTCTTTATTTATTTATTTTTTTTTTTTGGTCTTTTCGAGACAGGGTCTCCCTGTAGCCCCAGCTATCCTGGAACTCTGTAGACCAGGCTGGCCTTAAACTCACAAAGATCCGCCTGCCTCTGCTAGGATTAAAGGCGTGAGCCACTACGCCCGGCAGCATGATAGCTTCTTTAGGACCACCCTGCATAACCAGAATGATGGGCATGATCAGAACCCAATCAGACCAGGACTCCATGCATACATACACACATCCATGCATATATATATTTAGTATATATGTATATGTATAGATATATCACACCACAACACACCACACAACAAACAAAACAAAACACCCCGCTTGCGCCCTAGGGTCCCGTTCTTCCTGTTTCAATGTTTCTAAACTAGCTGGCTAACTTAGTCTACATAAATTAATACTCATGTCAATACTTGAAAGATGGGCTTGGGGGGGGTCACTGGGCCCCCTTTACCTGATCCTCTTCCCAGTGTGGCTAATGAATAAATCTCTCTGGCTCTGCACCATTACTAGTGTGTGTTTAACTGACATGTTGGATCAGTGGCAGCATCTAGCCTACTAGGACAGAGCCAGGACTTTTGCCTAACAGGGCTGGTGACATGGCTCACAGGTAAAGATGCTTCTTAGAGCAGCAAAACCTAACTACTCGATTTCAGTCCAGACTCACATGGTATAAGGTAACTGGAACTCTACACGTTAATCTGATTTCTCACACACACACATTGCCATGCGATTACCCATGCAACAATTTATAAAACCTACATACGATCATACCACACAGAGATTGTTCTTTAAGAAAAACAAAAAACCTCCAGCAAGATTTAGAAGCCCACATTTATATAACTCCTCACCAAAATGAAACCTACCTTTAAAAATGTACTGAGATTAACCCTGCGTGGTGGCACACAGGCCTTTAATCCTAGCACTTGGGAGGCAAGGGCAGGCGGTATTTTTTGAGTTTCAGGCAGCCTGGTCCTAACAGAGTGAGTTCCAGGCCACTGGGGCTATAGGGGGACCCTGTCTTGAAAGACAAAAAAAAAAAAATTAAGGTAAAGAAAAAAATGTACTGAATTTATCACGATCAATTTTTATTTAAAGGTTAGTAAACTGGGGCCTAAGCTCTGTAGCCAGGCTGACTTGGAACTTGAGATCTTCCTCCTGCTAGAGTGCTGGGTACACAGGGATATGCCACCACACCTAGCTCTGTATTAAGATTTTAAAGGACTCTACAGAAATATAGTCTGGCCGGGCGTGGTGGCGCACGCCTTTAATCCTAGCACTTGGGAGGCAGAGGCAGTCGGATCTTTGTGAGTTCACGGCCAGCCTGGTCTACGGAGTGAGTTCCAGGACAGCTGGGACTACAGGGAGACCCTGTCTCGAAAAAGACCAAAAAAAAAAAAAAGAAAAAAAAAAGAAATATAGTCTGGACACTCATCTGATCAACTTGATTGAACATACAAGCCCCAACTGGATGGTGGGACCCATGGGCTGTGTGGGTTTGGGCACAACTGCTTGCAAATTGGTTTTACATGAAGGATGCTTGTACTCAATTATTACTTATTGTTAAAAAATGAAAAAAAATAAAGTAAAAAAATATTTTAAAGGACTGTGGATGTAGCTAAGTGCTTTTTGCTATAAATATCTTCAATGACTTGAAAAGTGGCAGCTAGAAAGGGAAAAAATAAAACAAGCAGAAGTGCCAACTACCATGATGTGGACCTCAATTCTTATGTACCCATTTTAAAACATGCTGGCAACACAGCACTGTACAGTTTACTTGTGAGATAGCCTGTGTCTCACAAGGCTCACTTGAGAGCTCTGGAGTAACATAACACACTTGGACTAATACTCAAGACCTGGGCTGCTGGGCAGACCAGAACTGCAATTCTGGAGTGGAAGTCAGAAGTTAAAACTAATGTTGCCTACTACATTATTAAAAACAGGCATATCTGGACTTACCAAATAATGGAGATTACAAATGTATTATTTTAGAACAGCTCCCAGTTGATTTTGATGCCCAGATTCAGAAACCAGAGTTGGCTTCTGGGAGGTAAATCTGGCTGCTTAAAATACAAAGTAGCTAATAAAACATCCAGTTCCTGGAACTGCCCAGTAGGTTCAACTGGAGGGTCCCTAACGTCCACTGCCTACGAAATTGTGTTCAGAACCACAGAACCCCCTACTAATCACAATGTTATGTTTACTCACCAGAAATTAACTCATCTCTGGACTCCCACAGAGACTAGAGCTTTACAAACTTTTCTTCTGCCCAGTAACAATTTAACAGATAAAATCTTCACACACCTCCTTGGTATTTATCATTTTAACCTAACAGCCTTGTTCTTTAGAAAGGGGAAAGTGTCTTTAAAGCTTGTTGGAGCTTTTTCACATTAGAGTTAAAAAGAAACTTTTAACTCTAGCATTTTAAGTACAATTCAGGGCCCAAACCATTAGTTTCAAATCACTTACAACCCTCACTTTTCCACATCTACTAGAAAAAGTCTTTCCAGGGTTATTTTACAATATAGCCAATCAAAAGTACATCAACAGCAACAAAAATAAAAGTACATCAACAAAACGTTGAGTATATATGTTACTGGAAGGCAGACAGAATCTGTCCTCGGCTTCATAAGCTTCGTAGCCTTAATGGTAAACCCCATTCGGACCCAGGAAAAGCCCCAATGCTTTGCACCTGGCCAGGGAACACCAAGCCTTCCAGCCCAAGCTCAAGGAGGGGGAGAAGGTCTTCCAATGTGGACCAGTGAGGTGAGGGTGGTCAGTGCGGGAGCCCAAGGGCCGAGAACCTCGACTGCACCCCACTTTTCCACCTTGGAAGCAAATGACTAAGAGTAAGCCGCCGCCCCTGCCTTCCCCGTCCCGACCCCATCTACAGAGTCCAGCAGCCGCGCCGGGCTCCCGGTAGCTCGGGCTTCAAGGCGCCGGTAACCGCCGGGCTTCCACGGAGGGCGCCGCCCGCACCACGCGGGAAGATGGCGCCCGCCGAGCAACTGCGCCACCAGCCCTGGCGACAGGCCAGACCCAGCGCCATCTTAGCGCCTTCCAGCCCGCTACCCCCAACCCGGAGAAGCCGCTTTAGGGTCGACCGAAGAGGGGGGGTAGTCACACGAGTGCCCGCGGGGAGGCCGCGCAGATTTCCGCCCCCCCCAAATAACAAAAGACTCCAAATAAAAAATAAAACACAATCTCCCACAAACTCTAGTCTCCTCCACCGGCCGGCTCTGTGGGCCTCACAGGCGGCGCCCGGTGGGGCCGAGCCCAGAGTCCTCAGCGCGGCGCACGGGCGGCACGGCCGCGGGTCCTCGTCGATGCACCGTGGTCAGCGAGGCGAGCAGGAGGGGCTCCCCCACGGGCAGGCACACAGCGCGGGCTAGGGCCGGGAGCAAGGTCGGGGATGAGGCCTAGATGGCAGGTCTGGCCTGGAACTCTCCCTGCCAAGGCCTGGGCCCCGCTCTCCTCCTGCCTGCACAACCCACAGAAGCCACGGGCAGGAGGAGGAGGGGGAAAGCCGCAGTGAAGAAGGCGCCTGCCCGGGGCGGCCGTGTCTTTCCCCGCCCGCTCCCTCCCCTCCCCCGACCCCGGGTCCATTTTGCCGAGAAGAAAGAAAATGCGGTTCACACCCAAGAGCTACGGAGAAGGAGAGACAGGGATGGAGGGGGGGGCTGTGAAAACGGCGAGGGGAGGAGATTGGGAAAGCTGATTTTTCTCGCTCGGCCGCCGTCACTCCAGGCCCTCCCTCGCCCCCTGCTCACGGCCCCGCCGCGCCGTCCTCCCCGTCCTCCCCTTGCCTAGCCCCGCTCCCTCCTTCCCGGCTCCCGGGCAGCACCGGGGGGCGGACGACACGCGCGCGCGCGCGCGCACACACGCGCACACACACACACACACACACACACACACACACACACACACAC
>VZQC01010000.1:203167-241902 GCA_009823505.1 Rhizomys pruinosus
TCTCTCTCTCTCTCTCTCTCTCTCTCTCTCTCTCTCTCTCTCTCTCTCACACACACACACACACACACACACACACAGCAGTTTTAGCTTGATTTGAAGAAGAGGGTTTAAAGAAAAAAAAAATTTGTTTAGAACTCAGAGGAAACCACAGTAAATGATTTTTTTTTAAACTAAATCATCTCTTTTAAGGTGGCAGATAACTGGTTTAGCCTTAACTTTGTCATGGCTACTTTTTAAAATTTCTTTACAATCCCATTTTCCACTCCAAAATGCTGTGAAATCTTACCTGAAAACTCATATGTTAAGATTAAAAAGGGAAACCAAACTAGTGACTGAGAAGCTGACTTTTAAAAATCCCACTCAGCCTTCCATGCCTACTGCTTTCCCTTTAGTTACCTTTCATCTCCATGGTTGTGGAATTTGCAATAAATAACACCCATTCCTAAAAAAAAAAAAAAGAAGCTACAAAACCTTTGAGCACCCCTTGGCCCAACTATGATTATCAGTTTTAAATGGCAAATTGTTGAGACTTCTTAAACTATTACAGTATGCACAGCATTTAAATAAGCATTAATTATAAGACATCTTTGTAGTCTACCCATGTCCACAAAATACACTAGGGGTTTTATTCTCACTTATTTTAAAGTCCAGAGAGAGAAGTAAAATATGAATTGTATGAGAATGTAATTCAGGTTTAAAAATACATGCATAAGCCTCAAAAGTGTTCTGAAATTATTTTAAATCAATTTCCCAGGTCTGTTTCTCAAAACAGCTAGAATTCATGTCTCTCAGCTATCTGGTAGATTCTAAATAAAATTATCTCCAGACTAAAATTATTTAAATAAAATATTGTTTGGTTTCTATCTATATCCTTTATTAGAATAAACAATATGGGCCTATAGGCCCAGATTGCCTGGAACTCACTATGTAGACCAGGCAGGCCTCAGTCTCACAGCCATAACCCTGTCTCTTGGTGTGGGTCACCACACCTCACAAAACAAAACATCGATTTTTTGTTTTGTTTTGTCTTTTTTTTTTTGGTCTTTTCGAGACAGGGTCTCCCTGTAGCCCCAGCTGTCCTGGAACTCACTCTGTAGACCAGGCTGGCCTTGAACTCACAAAGATCCGCCTGCCTCTGCCTCCCAAGTGCTAGGATTAAAGGCATGTGCCACCACGACCTGGCTAAAAAAAAAACAAAAAACATCTTAATGGCAGAGCTGGAGGTGTTGCACAGTGGTAAAGCCAGAGCAGGTATTCTGCTTGTGTGACACTCTGAATTCAACCCTAGGGTACACACACACACACACACACACACACGCACACACACCTGATGCACCTTGCTTATTTCTGTAAGGAACTAAGGATACTGTAATTAAATTACATTGTACAAATGAATGTGTCAGGTCTGGCGTACTGTTTCTACATCACACATAAAATCTTTTAAAAAAAGCAAGCCTTGTTTTAGTAACCACTCAACATAATGTATGCTTTGTATTTGGATGTGCCTGAAAAACATGGTTGGTAACTTAGTATCACACAGTATCATTGAGGTGTTTTCTTAGAAGACTTTTTTTTGTCCCTTCAAATTCAACCAAGGTGGTCTTTGGATAAATTAGCATAGTTTTCTACACTTGATAGCTGGATCAACCAGTTTTCTAATTGGCTTGGGAAATTTTTAAAGATGTTTTAAAGAGCCTTTGGATTGGCTAGAATTTAATTATAATACCCATCTCTAAGAACTGCATTTCCAAAGAATCCATGGAATACATAGCAATTAGGGCACACCAAGCAAGTCTTAAAGCTCTTGCTCCCCATCGCCAATGAAATATTAATGGATTTCAGAAAGATATCCTTCCTCTTGGCCAAAACCCCAAGGAAACCAGAAATCTCACTTCAAATCTGACCTACCATTACCCTGATTTAATTATTACACAATGTGTATATATATTGAAACATATTGCACCTCATAAATATGTATGATTATGTATCTATCATTCAAAAACAATTTTTTTTTTTTTGGTCTTTTTGAGACAGGGTCTCCCTGTAGCTCCGGCTGTCCGGAGGCTGTAGGCCAGGCTGGCCTTGAACTCACAAAGATCCGCCTGCCTCTGCCTCCCAAGTGCTAGGATTAAAGGCATGCACCACCATGCCAGGCCAAAAACAATTTTTTTTAAAGATGACCTAGGGCAGTGCACTGTTTTTAGAGAATGGACAACTTTAAGAGCACTAGCTTATCTTGAGAGGCCACTAGGCACCACAAGGCATTGTGTTACTTAGTCAAATTATCACAACAACTTTCCCAGGAACAGAAAGAATAAGGTTTAATTATCCTGATTTTACAGATACATCTCTCAATGGTTTCAAGAACTCGCCTGAAGTCAGTAGTCTAAAAGGGGATGAAGAGAGAGGCCCTGTCTGGTTGATTCCAAAACTTACCCTCTGTCAAGCCTGACAAGTGTCTTGGGAACCAGTAGTCTTCCCCATGTCAATGTAAAAGTTATAGTCCAGTGAGGAGGCGCAGGCTAAGGGGACAACCCTTTAATTAGTCAAGACCCACTCTGAGACTGCCAGTTGTCACATCTAATTTTAAATCTGGGGGAGGGGTTTGCAAAATACTAGTATAGCAGTAGGGAGACTCAGTCTCTAGATACACTCAATTATGTTACCATTTCCTAACACTGCAAAACAAAAGCAACTGTAAGAATTCCCCCCATTGGATTATAAAACTTAGCATTTTCAATAAGGAATATGCTTTTACATGCAAAACTAAAATGTGTTGTAAGGAGATAGGATTTTGGAATCTGAATAAAATTATAAGGACAATTTTTTTTTTCCTGTTTTTGAGAAGGGTATCCCTGTAGCCCCAGCTGTCCTGGAACTTACTCAGTAGACCAGGCTGGCCTTAAACTCACGAAGATCTGCCTGCCTCTGCCTCCCGAGTGCTGGGATTAAAGGTGTGTGCCACCATGCCTGGCTAGGAGGACAATTCTTTTTTTTTTTTTTTTTGGTCTTTTTTTCGAGACAGGGTCTCCCTGTAGCCCCAGCTGTCCTGGAACTCACTCTGTAGACCAGGCTGGCCTTGAACTCACAAAGATCCGCCTGCCTTTGCCTCCCAAGTGCTAGGATTAAAGGCGTGCGCCACCACGCCCGGTTTAGGAGGACAATTCTTAAAGTGGCTTTACTATATGCAAATGCCCTTGACTATACCATCTTCAGTTTCATTCTATACAATGATTTCCATCCATGTAAGTGACCTAGAAATAAAGGTAACTGCACCCAGAAAAAAAGGGGCCTGGGAGAGTAATCATTTTGGAAGTGTTCTAGCCTGTGTTTGGATCTCCAAATAAATAGGCCCAAAGTTCATATAATAATTAAGAGATGGCTCAGTGGTTAAGAGGGCTTCTTAAGACCAGCACTTGGTTCCCAGCACTCACATGGTGGCTAACAGCCATCTATAACTCTAGTTCTAGGGGATCCGACACCCTTTTCTACCTTCAAGGGCATTGCATGTACATGGTGCACTTATATACATGTAGGCAAAACACTCCTAAATAAAAACAAAGTTGAAAAATTATGATCTTGCCAGGTGTGGTGGGTGCTTTAATCCCAGTACTTAGGAGGCAGAGACAGGAGGATCTCTGTGTGATCTAAGCCAGCCTGGTGTATATAGTAAGTTCTAGGCCATGTAAAGCTACAGGAAGACCCTGTCTCAAACACCCCCCAAAATAACAATAATGATTAAGATAGAAAATGAGACAGTGGTAGAACACTTGTCCAGTATGCTGGAAGGCCTGGGTTTAATCCCAGGCATTGAAAACAAAGAAAGTTTCTTTTTTCTGTCCCTCCTAGTGGAGCATCCTCAGAAGAGAAGATGCAAAGACTGGAGCATGGACCACATAAGATCAGCTGTGCCCACTGAAGAAATGCAAAACCCAGAATGAATTACTGACTGGTCTATGGACTGAGAAGTAAAAAAAATTTACACACTCCAGCCAACAAGATGGCTTCAAGGGTAAAGCCACCAAGCTGACAAGCTGACAAGCTGTCCTTTGCCCTTCACACGTGCACACACATACACACAAAATAAATGTAATTAAAAAAAAAAACTTAAGGGCCAGGCATAGTGGCACACATCGTTAATTCCAGTTCTTAGGAGGCAGAGGCAGGCGGATCTCTGTGAGTGAGTTCCAGGACAGCTAGGGCTACAGGGAGACTTTGTCTTGAAAACACACACACACACACACACACACACACACACGCACACACACCTGATGCACCTTGCTTATTTCTGTAAGGAACTAAGGATACTGTAATTAAATTACATTGTACAAATGAATGTGTCAGGTCTGGCGTACTGTTTCTACATCACACATAAAATCTTTTAAAAAAAGCAAGCCTTGTTTTAGTAACCACTCAACATAATGTATGCTTTGTATTTGGATGTGCCTGAAAAACATGGTTGGTAACTTAGTATCACACAGTATCATTGAGGTGTTTTCTTAGAAGACTTTTTTTTGTCCCTTCAAATTCAACCAAGGTGGTCTTTGGATAAATTAGCATAGTTTTCTACACTTGATAGCTGGATCAACCAGTTTTCTAATTGGCTTGGGAAATTTTTAAAGATGTTTTAAAGAGCCTTTGGATTGGCTAGAATTTAATTATAATACCCATCTCTAAGAACTGCATTTCCAAAGAATCCATGGAATACATAGCAATTAGGGCACACCAAGCAAGTCTTAAAGCTCTTGCTCCCCATCGCCAATGAAATATTAATGGATTTCAGAAAGATATCCTTCCTCTTGGCCAAAACCCCAAGGAAACCAGAAATCTCACTTCAAATCTGACCTACCATTACCCTGATTTAATTATTACACAATGTGTATATATATTGAAACATATTGCACCTCATAAATATGTATGATTATGTATCTATCATTCAAAAACAATTTTTTTTTTTTTGGTCTTTTTGAGACAGGGTCTCCCTGTAGCTCCGGCTGTCCGGAGGCTGTAGGCCAGGCTGGCCTTGAACTCACAAAGATCCGCCTGCCTCTGCCTCCCAAGTGCTAGGATTAAAGGCATGCACCACCATGCCAGGCCAAAAACAATTTTTTTTAAAGATGACCTAGGGCAGTGCACTGTTTTTAGAGAATGGACAACTTTAAGAGCACTAGCTTATCTTGAGAGGCCACTAGGCACCACAAGGCATTGTGTTACTTAGTCAAATTATCACAACAACTTTCCCAGGAACAGAAAGAATAAGGTTTAATTATCCTGATTTTACAGATACATCTCTCAATGGTTTCAAGAACTCGCCTGAAGTCAGTAGTCTAAAAGGGGATGAAGAGAGAGGCCCTGTCTGGTTGATTCCAAAACTTACCCTCTGTCAAGCCTGACAAGTGTCTTGGGAACCAGTAGTCTTCCCCATGTCAATGTAAAAGTTATAGTCCAGTGAGGAGGCGCAGGCTAAGGGGACAACCCTTTAATTAGTCAAGACCCACTCTGAGACTGCCAGTTGTCACATCTAATTTTAAATCTGGGGGAGGGGTTTGCAAAATACTAGTATAGCAGTAGGGAGACTCAGTCTCTAGATACACTCAATTATGTTACCATTTCCTAACACTGCAAAACAAAAGCAACTGTAAGAATTCCCCCCATTGGATTATAAAACTTAGCATTTTCAATAAGGAATATGCTTTTACATGCAAAACTAAAATGTGTTGTAAGGAGATAGGATTTTGGAATCTGAATAAAATTATAAGGACAATTTTTTTTTTCCTGTTTTTGAGAAGGGTATCCCTGTAGCCCCAGCTGTCCTGGAACTTACTCAGTAGACCAGGCTGGCCTTAAACTCACGAAGATCTGCCTGCCTCTGCCTCCCGAGTGCTGGGATTAAAGGTGTGTGCCACCATGCCTGGCTAGGAGGACAATTCTTTTTTTTTTTTTTTTTTGGTGTTTTTTTTTCGAGACAGGTCTCCTGTAGCCCAGCCTGGTCCTGGAACTCCCTCTGTAACCAGGCTGGCCTTGACTCACAGAAAGTCGCCTGCTCTTTGCCTCCCAGATGTGCTATGGATTAAAGGCGAGGGTGCGCCACACGCCCGTATGGTTTAAGGAGGACAATTCTTTAAAAGTGGCTTTATCTATATGCAAATCCCTTGGACTAATACCATCTTCAGTTTCTTCTATACAATGATTTCCATCCATGTAAGTGACCTAGAAATAAAGGTAACTGCACCCAGAAAAAAAGGGGCCTGGGAGAGTAATCATTTTGGAAGTGTTCTAGCCTGTGTTTGGATCTCCAAATAAATAGGCCCAAAGTTCATATAATAATTAAGAGATGGCTCAAGTGGTTAAGAGCACTGACTGCTGTTTGGGTTTGGTTCCCAGCAGCTCACAGCTGGTGGCTAGATCTAGCCCTATCCTATAACTGTAGTTCCATGGGATCCGACACCCTTTTCTACCTTCAAGGGCATTGCATTACATGGTGTGCACTTATATATACATTCAGGCAAAACACTCTAAGTAAAAACAAAGTTGAAAAATTATGATCTTGCCAGGTGTGGTGGGTGCTTTAATCCCAGTACCTCTTAGGAAGGCAGTAAGGAAGTGAGGCGTCTCTGTGTGGTCTAAGCAGTGGTGTATGTATAGTAAGTTCTAGGCCATGTAAAGCTACAGGAAGACCCTGTCTCAACCCCCGCCCCAAAAACAATTAATGATTAAGATAGAAAATGAGACAGTGGTAGAACACTTGTCCAGTATGCTAGGAAATGGCTTGGTTTTATTCCAGGCATTGAAAACAAAGCAAAGTTTTCTTTTTTTCTGTCCCTTACCTAGTGGAGCATCCTCAGAAGAGAAGATGCAAAGACTGGAGCATGGACCACATAAGATCAGCTGTGCCCACTGAAGAAATGCAAAACCCAGAATGAATTACTGACTGGTCTATGGACTGAGAAGTAAAAAAAATTTACACACTCCAGCCAACAAGATGGCTTCAAGGGTAAAGCCACCAAGCTGACAAGCTGACAAGCTGTCCTTTGCCCTTCACACGTCACAAGACATACACACATAAATGTAATAAAAAAAACTAAGGGCCGGCATATGGCACACTATTTTGTCGTTAATTCCAGTTCTTAGGAGGCAAGGCAGGCGGAATCTCTGTGAGTTGAAGTTTCTTCAGGAACATAGCTAAGGGCCAGGGAGACTTTGTCTTGAAATCACACATACATTTCAACACAACAGCACTCACACACACAAACTTAAAAGTCTCAATCAGTTCAGATCATCCCTTCCCTCTCTCCCCTCCTTCTCTCCCTCCTTCCCTCCCTCCCTCCCTCCCTCCCTCCCTCCCTCCCTCCCTTCCTTCCATCTTTTATTTTTCTTGGTCTTTTTGAGGCAGTCTCCCTGTGCATCCAGCTGACCTGGAACACACTGCATAGACCAGGCTGGCCTCAATCTCACAGAGATCTGCCTGCCTCTGCCTTCCAAGTGCTGGGATTAAAGGCATGTGCCACCACCCTGGTAAAGGTTTATATTTATACCTCTGGTTCTAAATAGTCTGGGGCTTGTGAATATACTGGCTCTGTGATCAGTCTGAGTAGGTTCAAATCCCACCCCTGTCATTCACAAGGTGTGTGGCTTTGGGCCAGTCATCTCTCCCTTCAGAGCCTCAACTTCATCTATAAAATGAACTTAATTATAGTACCCACCTCTGAGAGTTATTTTAAGGAATCAAGAACTACTACATGCATGATGTTTACTTAGCAGGGCACTTGAAACATGGAGAGTGCTATATATTCAGCTAGGATGTGCTGCATTTAGAGATGTGTGTGATCCACAAGCAATGGTCCAGTGTGAACAGCCTGTGGCAGTTTACTATAGTTTGGACCTATGGCACTCTCTCGTGTTCTCCCGATAGGGAAGCCCTTATGGACACCAGTTTATCTTTATATTCACTAAGGAGCTAGTAACAAACTCTGCATATATAGTTATGCTTTGGGGCTAAAGGAAAAACAATGTGACACACAAGTTCTATAGAATAGAATATTAGCAGGGCATGGTGGTGCACACCTTTAATCCCAGCACTTGGGAGGCAGAGGCAGGCGGATCTCTGTGAGTTCAAGGCTAGCTTGGTATACTTAGCAAGCTCCAGGCCAGTTGGAACTAAAGGGAGACCAGGTCTCAAAAACACCCCCAAAAAAGCTTTTTTTTAATTATGTATCTGTGTTTGGGTATATGCTTATATATATGGGTGCCAAGGAGGCCAGGGGTGTTGGATCCCCTGGGGCTGGAGTTGTAGGCAGTTGTAAGACACTGGACATGGGTGCTAAAGTATCTCTCTAGCCCCTGTATATCCTGCCTTAATTCCACCTAGGAAGATGGCAGGGTTTCCCTAAACCACACAAGCCATTGTCCAACCGATCCCAGACATAATGGCTTAAAGGTTTAGATCCCTCTTTCCAGTTTTATCATTGCTAGTTTTTTTTGTTTGTTTTTTTGGATCTCCCTGTAGCGCCAGCTGTCCTGGAACTCACTATGTAGACCAGGCTGGCCTTGAACTCACAGAGATCCACCTGCCTCTGCCTCCCAAATGCTAGGATTAAAGGCGTGCACCACTACGCCCAGCTTCATTGCTAGTTTTTATACATATGATCTTGCCCCCCACACACACATTTTAGTGCATGTTTATGCCTGTGTACCACAGGACAACTTTCAGAAGTCAGTTCTCTCCACTGAGTGGGTTCCAGGGATTGAATTCAGATCAGAAGGCTTGGCAGCAGGCACTTCACCTACTGAGCCATTCTTCTGGCCCCTTGGCTTACTTTTTAAATGTCTCTCAGCTCCGTTTCCTCGTCTGTAAAAAGGAGCTAACAATACAAGTATCTGATGTTGACAGGAAAGTTAAAGGATATTAGGGTTACAAAATAACGGCAATTATTATTGTTGCAACCACACCCAGCTATGGCTACTGTTATTTTTTTTTGTATGTATATGAGTGCACTGTCTGCATGTAGGTCTGTGCACCCGTCGTGCAATGCCTCGGAGGTCAGAGGAGGGTGTCGGATTTCCCTGGAACTGGAGTTAAAGACGGTTCTCAGCCATATGGCTACTATATTAAAAGTAGCCAGCGTGGTGGTGCTGGCCTTTAATCCCAGCACTCGGGAGGCAGAGGCAGGTGGATCTCTGTGAGTTCAAAGCCAGCCTGGTCTACGGAGTAAGCTCCAGGCCAGCTAGGACTAAAGGGAGAGCCTGTCTCAAAAAGACCAGAAAAAAAATAAATAAAAAATAAATAAAATAAATAAATAAATATAAAAGTAATGTGAGGCTAAAGAGATGGCTCAGTAGTTAAGAGCATGGCTGCCTGGAGCTGGAGAGATAGCCTAGTGGTTAAGAGCACCGACTGCTCTTGCAGAGGACCTGGGTTTGATCCCCAGCACCCACATGGCGGCTAAGAACCGTCTGTAACTCCAATTCCAGGAGAACTCCAGTTCCAGAGGAATCCAAGACCCTCTCCTGACCTCCGAGGCATTGCACGACACAGGTGCACAAACCTACATGCAAACAGTATATTCATACACATATAAAAATAATAAATAAAATTTTAAAAAAAGGTCTTTAAAGAACATGGCTGCTCAAAAAGACCAAAAAAAGAAAAAAAGGCTGTTCTTGGAGAAAACCTGGGTTTGACTCCTAGCACCCACATGGTGGCTAACAACCATCTATAACTCCAGTTCTAGGGAATCCAACACCCTCTTCTGACCTACTCAGGCACAGCATGACACAGGTGTACCTACATGTATGTAGGCAATACATTCATACACATAAATAAAAATTTTAAAAATGAATGAATGAGCCGGGCGTGGTGGCGCACGCCTTTAATCCTAGCACTTGGGAGGCAGAGGCAGGTGGATCTTTGTGAGTTCAAGGCCAGCCTGGTCTACAGAGTGAGTTCCAGGCCAGCTGGGGCTATAGGGAGACCCTATCTCGAAAAAGTACAACAACAACAAAAGTGACTGGGTCAAAGAACTGACTGAAATGGTGAACTACTGCTCGAAACAGTAAACCTCTGCATTGAAAATTTTTAAAGAGACTGAGAAAAAGATGAAAAACATGTTTGGCAAAATGCATGAGCTTTGGTGGGGTGGGGGGCAAGGAAGGGGAATGGGTCTAGATTTGTTCAGAAATTTTGTATGAAATGCAAAGAGCTTCAATAAAAATTGGCTTTGAAAAAAGAAAGGTACATGACTACCAGAGGAAGTGAATGAAATATTTGATAAACTGGCCTGTATGAAGAAAAGTTAATTAGGTATGTGTAACAAAGATTACGTCTAAAATTACAAAGACTTAATTTTGATACCATTTGATTGAGCATTTCAAATATAACATCAATATGTATAAACTCACACCACTGCTTCTCATTTCCACAAATTTTAAACATATTATAATTATATACATTATATATATATATATATATATATTNGCTACAGGGAGACCCTGTCTCAAAAAAAAAAAAAAAAAAAAAAAAAAAAAGGAAAGGAAAGGCTGAGCTTATAATCCCAGCACTGGGGAGGCAGAGACAAGAGGATGACTAGGCTCCCTTAGCCAGCTAGGCCAGCCAATTTGTGGAATCCCCACCCAGCGAGAGACCCTGTCTCAAAAAATAAGGTGGGGGGAGGTAGAGAGATGGCTCAGTGGTTAAGAGTACTGACTGCTCTTCCAGTGGACCTGGGTTCAGTTCTCCGTACCCAAGTGAAAGCTAACAACTGTCCATAACTCCAGTTCCAGGGGATCTGATGCCCTCTTCTGGTTTTCTCTGGCACTGCATACATGTGATACACTTACATACATGCAGACAAAACGTAGAAAATAAAATAAAATCTTAAAAAAAAAAAAAAAAAGATAGTGCCTAAGGAAGAAACCAGAAGTTGTCCTCTGGCCTTCACACACAGATGTGTCCCTGCAGAAACACATAAATTAAAAATGAGAAAAACCTGAGGAACAGGAACACTGTGTAACTAACCTCCATGAATATTATGATGGATAAAAAGCCACACTGTTGTTTAAGCACAAAAAAGTCAATCAGGCATCTTAAATGACACTGTGAGCCAAGGTACAAATACCCTTATACCTCACAATGTTTACACATCTCTCTCATTATGAACCATACCAATCAAATACCATTTGGGTGTATTCGTCAGTCCCTTGTGAGTTAGCATGAATCATATCTAAGACAACTGGAAGGTTTGCAGAATTGACAGAGCAAAGGGAAAGGGTGTTCTGGAGGCGCGGTTTGCATGGGCCTGGTGCAGGCCTGGGGGATTCGTCCTGTTCTGCCATAGGCAGGCGTCATGCCATGAGTTGAGTAATCTTTTTTTTTTTTTTTTGTCTTTTCGAGACAGGGTCTCCCTGTCGCCCCAGCTGTCCTGGAACTTGCTCTGTAGACCATAGACCAGGCTGGCCTTGAACTCACAAAGATCCACCTGCCTCTGCCTCCCTAGAGCTAGGATTAAAGGCTTGCGCCACCACGCCTGGCCTTTTTTGAATCTTGTGTTTCAACACAAACCTTTTACCTACATCATGCCCCTGGATATTTTAGGGTTGTCTGATCTCATTCCCCTCCTACTCCAGGCACAGAACTCACCCCCCAAAGCCTCCCCTCCAATCCAGTCCCTCTTCCCCACCAACATTTGGTTCCCCATCTCTTGCGTGTCCTCTCATCATTCTCCGATGTAATGACAAAAGCCATCTCTCTCGATCTCAAAGCTGATCATGTCTCATCTCCTTCATCCCCTCATGGTCAGGGAAACTTATTAGAAATACAAATTCTTGGACTGGAGAGATGGCCTAGCGGTTAAGAGCGCCAACTGCTCTTGCAGAAGACCCTGGTTCGATCCCGAGCACCTACATGGTAGCTGAAAACTGTCTTTAACTACAGTTCCAGGGGAATCCAACACCCTCTTCTGACCTCCACAGCATTGCATGACATGGGTGCACAGACCTGCATGCAGACAGTGCATTCAAACACATAAAGAATAAATTTTAAAAAATTAAAAAAAAAAAAGAAATACAAATTCTGGGGCTGGAGAGACGGCTCAGCGGTTAAGAGCACTGACTGCTTTTACAGTTCAATTCCCAGCACCCACATGGCGGCTAAGATCTGTCTTTATGCCAGTCGGGGTGGTGCACACCTTTAATCCTAGCACTCGGGAGGCAAAGGTAGGTGGAGCTCTGTGAGTTCAAGGCCAGCCTGGTCTACAGAGTGAGTTCCAGGCCAGCTGAGACTAAAGGGAGACTCTGTCTCAAAAAGACAAAAAAACAAGAGGGGGGGGCTGGAGCGATGGCTCAGCAGTTAAGAGTACCAACTGCTCTTGCAGAAGACCCGGGTTCGAGTCCCAGCACCCACATGACAGCTAAGAACCGTCTTTAACTCCAGTTCAGGAGAATCCGACACCCTCTTCTGACCTCCGCGGCATTGCACGACACAAGTGTACCAAACTACATGCAGATAGTACACTCATACACGTAAAAAAAAATTCTGTCAGGCATGTAAAAACACAAATTCTACCAAGCATAATGGCACACGCCTTTCATCCTAGCACTCAAGAAGGAGAGTGGGTTCATCTCCATAGATCAAGGCTAGCCTGATCTACAGAGCAAGTTCCAGGCTAGGTGGGTGTACGAGGGGACTCTGTCTCAAAAAACAAACAGGCTAAGAAGATGGCTTTTTGCAGAGGACCCTGGTTCAAATTCCAGCACCTACATAGCAGCTAACAACTGTCCATAACTCTAACTCCAATAGATCTTCTGGATCTTTATATATAATAGATATATATATAATCTATATATAATATATATGATATATATATATTTAATATATATAAATGTTATATAATATATAAATATATATATATATATATATAAAATAAAATAGGGGGCTGGAGAGATGGCCTAGTGGTTAAGAGCGCTGACCGCTCTTACAGAGGACTGGGGTTCAATCCCCAGCACCCACATGGCAGCTGAGAACAGTCTTTTTAACTCCAGTTCCAGGGGAATCCAACACCTTCTTCTGACCTCTGCGGCATTGCACGACACGGGTGCACAAACCTACATGCGACAGTACATTCATACACATACAAAAATAAATAAAAATTTTAAAAAACTTTAAAAAAATAATAAAATAAAAATAAATAAATAAATAAATAAATAAATAAATAAATAAATAAAAGTTTTAAACAAACAACCCCCCAAACTCCCCAGCTGGGGTGTAGCTCAGTGCAAGGCATATGCTAGGTACTGGGTTCAACCCCCAGCACTACAAAATGAAATATGATGCAGATTCCCAAGCCCAGGGCCAGGTATTTTAGCTTTCCACTGTAGTTTTTTTCCTCAGATATATAACAAGTTTGAAGCTTACATAGGTTCCATCAAACCCTGGTCTAAACAAAACAAAACAAAGTACCAGGCTAGGGGCATAGCTCAGCCAGTAGCGTTCCTGCCTAGCATGTACAAGGCCCTGGGTTTGATCCCTAATACCTCATAAACTGGGCATAGTGACACATGCCTATAATCTCAGCATTTGGGAAGTAGAGGCAGGAGCATAGGAGTTCAAGCTCATTCTCAGTTACATAGTGAGTTTCAGGTTAAGCTGGAGATCCTATGTTAAAATACAGGGGCGTGGGAGACAGCTCAGTGGTTAAGAGCACTTGCAACTCTTGAAGAGGATGCAGGCTGAGGGATGAACCTCCATATGGCAGGTCAAAATCATCTGTAACTCCAGATCCAGAGAATCTTCTTCTGGCACCCTTGAGCACTAGGCATGCACACGGTCCACATACACACACACACACACACACACACACACACACACACACACAGGCAAGACATTCATATACATTAAATCAAAACATAATTTTTTTTAAAGACACCTTTTTTTTAAAAAGACACTCACTATGTAGACCAGGCTGGCCTTGAACTCACAAAGATCTGCCTGCCTCTGCCTCCTGAGTGCTGGGATTAAAGCATACGCCACTACGCCCAGCAAAAAAGATACTTAAAAACAATTAAGGGCTGGAGAGATGGCCTAGCGGTTAAGAGCACTGACTGCTCTTGCAAAGGACCAGAGTTCGATCCCCAGCACCCACATGGCAACTGAGAACTGTCTTTAACTCCAGTTCCAAGGGAATCCGACACCCTCTTCTGACCTCTGAGGCATTGCATGACACGGGTGCACAAACCTACATGCAGATAGTATATTCATAAACATAAAAAAATAAATAAAAAATTCTTTAAAAAAGAAAAAATTAAAATAAGTCGGGTGTGGTGATGCACGCTTTTAATCCTAACACTTGGGAAGCAGAGGCAGGTGGATCTCTGTGAGTTCAAGGCCAGCCTGGTCGACAGAGTGAATTCCAGGACAGCTGGGGCTACAGGGAGACCCTGTCTCAAAAAAAAAATAATAATAATAATAATAATAATAATAATAATAAAATAAAATAAAATAGGTGTGGTGGCAAGTCCTAGCACTCAGGAGGCAGAGGTAGGTGGACCTTTGTGAGTTTGAGGCCAGCCTGGTCTACATACAGAGTTCTAGGCCAAATAAAGCTCTATCTAGAGATCTTGTCTCAATAAAGAAATAAATAAAATTTTAAATTAAAAAATAAAATAAGTGAGGGAGGGCCAGGTATGATAGTGCATCCCAATAATTTCAATACTTGGGAAACAGAGGCAGGAGGATCGGGAGTTCAAGGCCAGCCTGGGCTACACATTGAGTTCAGGGTCAACCTGGGCTACATGAGATGCTGTCCCAAACAAACAAAAAATACAACAACAGAAATCAACTGACTTTTCTGTATGTACCCAACACTTATATACTTAGCACACCCTACAGCAATGATGTGTTTATACCTGTCTTCAACACCTCCCTCAAACCAAGTGTGCACAACCTCTGGCCATTACACAGCTGTGAGCAACTGCAGAAGTGAGACTACGGGAGAAGGGTTTCTTTCATTGTTTCTGCTTGTATAAAAAAATACAGTTTCGGGGCTGGAGAGATGGCCTAGCAGTTAAGAGCACCAACTGCTCTTGCAGAGGACCCGGGTTTGATCCCCAGCACCTACATGGCGGCTAAGAACTGTCTGTAACTCCAATTCCAGGAGAACTCCAGTTCCAGAGGAATCCAAGACCCTCTTCTGACCTCCACAGCATTTCACGACACGGGTGCACAAACCTACATGCAGACAGTACATTCATACACGTACAAAAATAAATAAAATTAAAAAAAATACATTTATAAAAAAGATAGTTTCTTCTTTTCTGCTTACAGTTCACAGCATAATCTATTGCCACTTCCTAGAGGCTTCGAGCCTGAAGGTGACAGCAGCTTGGGAAATAAAAGACGATGCCATTGGACTTCATCAGTTTCACCAAGGTGTAAATTCTTCTCCCTCTTAAATACAAAAACTACACACAAACCCAACCAGAAAATATTTCCTCGGTTTGCTAGCTTGCCAAGATAGAGCAGATGTGGGCAAAGAAACCTCTCCTTAGATACTTAGAAGCAATATTCAAAAACCTCAAAACCCGCCTTCCTACCACTTCAGAAAGGAAACCCGCCCTGATCTGGCGCCACCAAGCCCTCTCAACCCATGGTACGTAAAGAGCTACCCCTCAGCTGGCTGCCCCATCACCACAAACAGACCAGTGGGAGCAGCAAAAGCAGCTCAAATGAACAGAGGCAGGGAACTGGGCAGCCAGCTCCTGGAGGAAGGGGTACCTGGGATGGATGGATGGATGGATGGATGGATGGATGGATGGATGGATGGATGGATGGATGGATGGAGCGAGCCTCAGAGGCATGGAGGGAGGCTGTTTCTGCAGCAAACAGCTCCACATAGACAGGAAATCTGCCTGCAACACCTCCCGGCTCTGCGCACTGCTCATTTTCGGCATCGTCATTCGTGTCATGCTAATTTGCTCAATGTTCTCTATGTTCATAAATGTTCTGAGACAATGAAAACAATGTAGCCGGTTTAGGGAAGGTGCCTGGTAACATGCTCTGGGCATCCAAGACAGGCATCTTTGTCCATGCAGGGAGGAAGAGCAAGACATTTTAAATCTGTGTTTTCAAGAATGAGTTAAGGATAATGTACAGAAAGAAAGGGGAAAGCCACAGAGAAATGTACCTTTAATGGGTGAGACTTAGCTCCTAAACACAGACCCTAAAAGAAGAGGACTGCAGGGGCATGGTGGCGCATGCCTTTAATCCTAGCTTAATCCTAGCACTTGGAAGGCAGAGAAGTAAGTGGATCTTTGTGAGTTCAAGGCCAGCCTGATCTACAGAGTGAGTTCCAGGACACCTGGGTTTACAGGGAGACCCTGTTTGGAAAAGCCAAAAAAAAAAAAAAGAAGAAGAAGAAAAGAAGAGGACTGTAAGCAATACTATGAGGTATGGTATGTAGGTAAGAAGTTTGGAGGATGGTGGCTGGGGGCCTGGGGGGAATCCTTGAACTGTAAGTGCTTTACCACTGAATTACACCCCTAGGCTGATAATGTGAAAAGTTGTAAAGATCATGAGACTGTGACCAGTGTTTATAAAAACTGAAATGGGGGTGGGTGGGATGGGGGCTAGAGAGATAGCTCAGTGATTAAGAGCACAGGTGACTTTTTCAGAAGACCCAGGTTTGGTTCCCTGCACCCACAAGGTGGCTAACACCTATCCTTAACTCGAGTTCTGAGGATCTGATGCCCTCTTCTGGCCACTGCAGGCATTGCATGTGGTGCACAAAAACATAAAAGGAAAGGAGGAAGGAAGGGAGGAAGGAAGGGAGGGAGGGAGGGAGGGAGGGAGGAAAGGAGGGAGGGAGGAAACAAACTCAAGTTAAAAAAAAAACAAAACCTTTAATCCCACCTTTAATCCCAGCACACTGAAGAGACAGACACAGGTTCAAGGCCAGCCTGGCCTACATGGAGAGTTCCAGGACAGCTGGAGCTCCAGGGAGACCCTGTCTCAAAAAGAAAAAAAAAAACTACCCCTGATATGATATCTATAATCCCTACACTCATTCCTACAAAATGGAATGCATGGATAGGAGACCTGCCTGGAAATCTCAGTCCATCCAGCCTGGAATATGAAGCACAGCAAAAACAACAAGGTGGGAGGGGAGAACTAACTCCCAAAAGCTGTCTTCAAATCTCCAGGAGTGTTCTGCGACGCATGTGTACTCACACACAGCAATAATAAATGGAAGCTTAAAAACAATAAAGTAGGGTTGGTGAGCTAGCTCAGCAAGTAAAGATGCTGGTCCTAGCCAGGCGCACGCCTTTAATCCCAGCACTGGGGAGGCGGAGGCAGAGGCAGGCAGATCTCTGTGAGTTCAAGGCCAGCCTGGTCTCCAGAGCGAGTTCCAGGCCAGCTGGGGCTACAGGGAGACCCTGCCTCAAAAAGATCAAAAAATTAAATTAAATTAAATTAAAAAAAAAATGCTCATCCCTAACCCTGATGACCTGAGTTAATTCCCGGGACACACAAGGTAAAAGGAGAAAACTAACTCCTGCATGTTGTCCTCTGACCTCCACATGTGTGCCACACATACAAACAAGTAAGTGTAAAAATAAATTGCTTTTAAAGGTAAGGAAGATACGCGACATCAACCTCTGGTGCATGTGCATTCCCAGTAGCATTTTAGCCCCCTGAGGCCTGAATGCCTTACAAGTTTTAGGGCTCCTTATAATCATTCATCTTCATCTCACCTGCTTTGAGCCAGTCCCCCCTCCTTTTTTGAGGTAGGGTCTCACTACGTAGCCCTGGCTGGCCTTGAACTCACAGAGGTCTACCTCTGCATCTCGAATACTGAGATGTGCCACCAAACCCAGCCCCTTTCTTTCTTTTTTTTTTTTTTTTTTTTTGGTCTTTTTGAGACAGGGTCTCCCTGTAGCCCCAGCTGGCCTGGAACTCGCTCTGTAGACCAGGCTGGCCTTGAACTCACAGAGATTCACCTGCCTGCTTCTGCCTCCCAAGTGCTAGGATTAAAGGCAGGGCCATCACGCCTGGTGAGTCCCCTTTCTTTTTAAAAATCAAAAATTTTAAACTTTTCGATGAAGACAGTGCCCAGGGTAGCCTTGAACTTGCAGCAATCCTCCTGCCTCCACCACTCAAGTGCTATGATTACAGGCATACACTACCATGACCAGCACATTTTATAACTCAAGCATGCCAGCCAGCCTCTCCCGAGTGCAGGTCAGGAAAGCAGGAGCTCCCGCTGTGGTAAGCCAAGCGTCTCTCTGCAGGAGAATAACAGCTCGCTAGAGACCAAGCTTTATTTGTGGGGCTGTGCAGAAACAGCTCTTGATTGAGTAAAAGGTCCTTTTGGGCCCTGCCACTCCCCTCACCTTATTTCTAAATTCACTGCGCAATCCTTGGTGCTTAATGGCCATTAGTTTTCAAAGTTGTGTGGACCTAGCTGACAAGAATGGTTGGGTAAATTATAAATTCAGACTGGCCTCTGAGCACAAATCATTCTAGAGCAACCTCCCTTTCGTTCCCACTGCCCTGGGGTCAGGTCCTGTCATTTATCCAGGGAACCATGGCAACAGCCAGTCTCAGGCACAGCCTCTACTCCAACCCCTTCTGATTCTGAAAAAATCAGATGCCAGGGGAAAAGCCTATTCCAGACCTCTGATGGGTCCCCAGAGCCCCGGAATGCCTGCGAGATTCTCTGCTCCCGTCTGAAGCCTCCTCTGCCTCCCCTTTCCCACACCCCTCTTTCCTTTGTACTCCCAAAGAACTTCCTTTTCCTTGATGACACACACTTATTTTGGGCAACTCATGATTACTCATTTCACTTCTATCCAAGAGATGAGGCCCAAGCTTTGTCTATTTTTATACTTCCCCTCCCCCAGGGCCAGTTACAGCATCCTGAATCAGTATAGCAGGCAGCCATTTATAGAGTCTGTACTGTGTCAAAGTACCTGGCTGGTGCTGGAAATAACAGACGTTCAACAAACAGCAAGTGGCTTGTCCCTGCCGGGAGAGATGGCACAGATAAGTGCTTCCTGGTGAGGTGCCCTCCTCAGCCTCCATGTGTATATAGCTGAGAAAGCAGCTGGGCTCCTGGTGGGGGCCAACAAGCATCAATGAATGAATCTCTTAGCACAGCTTTTTTTTTTTTTTAAACTCCAAATAAAGATTGAGACATAGGACTGGAAGGATGGCTCAGCAGGTAGAGGCACTTACTGCCAGGTCTGGGGACCTGAGTTTGATTCCTGGAACCTATTTGGTAGAAGGAGAGAAGACCCTCCCTCAAGTTGTCCTCTGACTTCCATACATGAATGGTGGCATGCATGCCCACACACAAACATAGGCACACTAAATAAATAACATGTACTTCTTAAAAAAATTGAGGCATGGCTGGGCGTGGTGGCGCATGCCTTTAATCCCAGTACTCAGAGGCAGAGGTAGGTGAATCTCTGTGGGTTCAAGGCCAGCCTGGTCTACAGAGTGAGCTCCAGGACACCTGGTACTAAAAGGGAGACCCTGTCTCAAAAAATACCAAAAAAAGGGTAAAACTAAAAAGAAAAAAAAAAAAAGAAAAAAATTGAGGCATGGGTTTGGAGAGATGACTCAGCAGTTAAGAGTACCTAGGGCTCTTGCAGTGGACCTGAGTTCAGTTCCCAGCACCTACATTGGATGTGTCACAACTGCCTCTAACTCCGGCATTCCAGGATCAGTTCAGATGCCTCTCTTGGATTCTGCATGTACCTGCACTCACATGTCCTCCCGTATGCACAGAATTAAAAAAAAATAAATGGAATAAATGAAAAATCGAGGTATTTCCCATAGCTCAATTAACATGTTTTTCCTCCTCCCCCTCTCTGACCTTGCATAACTGCATTTTTTGGTGGGGGGGTGGGGGGGGGAATAGGGTTTCACCCTATAGCCCAAACACTCATACACATAAAAAATAAAAAATAAGGCCGGGTGTGGTGGCGCACGCCTTTAATCCTAGTGCTTGGGAGGCAGAGGCAGGCAGATCTTTGTGAGTTCAAGGCCAGTCTGGTCTACAGAGTGAACTTCAGTCCAGCTGAGACTAAAGGGAGACCCTGTCTTAAAAAGACCAAAAATAGGGGCTGGAGAGATGGCCTAGAGGTTAAGAGCGCTGACTGCTCTTGCAGGGGACCCGGGTTCGATCCTCAGCACCCACGTGGCAGCTGAGAACCGCCTTTAACTCCAGTTCCAGGGGAACCTGACACCCTCTTCTGACCTCTGTGGCATTGCACGACACGGGTGCACAGACATACATGCAGACAGTACATTCATACACATACAAAAATAAATAAATTTTTTTTAAATCTAAAGAATAAAAAAAAGATACACTCACCATGGTCAGAGCCACTAATGCCCTACTGCAGACCTGCTACTTAATGTGCAGCTGTCCCCCAAATCAGCCCCTTTCAGGTTGCACCAGCAAGAACTCCATTACTCTCAAACCAAGGACGGGAAAATCTCTCAGCATAGATTTCCCCTTGACAAGACACCTTAAAGAGCTGTCTTTGCACCCAGATTATCTTTTTTTTTTTTAATCTTTTTGAAACAGAGTCTCCCTGCAGCTCCAGAAGTCCTGGAACTCACTATGTAGAGCAGGCTGGCCTTGAACTCAGAGAGATCCGCCTGCCTCTCTGCCTCCCAAGTGCTGGAATTAAAGGCATGGGCCATCAAGCCCAGCTACACCCAGATTTCCTTATCGCTATTGAGTTGAACAACACAGGTATTCTCATACCCAGTTCACCACCTTGGCACATAGTGACACAGAAGGCACCATGTACAAAATTGCTTCTCTCTCTCTCTCTCTCTCTCTCTCTCTCTCTCTCTCTCTCTCTCTTCCTCCTTCCCTCCCTCTCTCCCTCCTTTCTTTTGGTGCTATGGCTTGAACTCAAGGCCTGGCACTTGCTAAGTCCAAAAAAGATATGGCCTAGGGGCTAGTGAGATGGCTCAATGAGTAAAAGGTGCTTGCTGCCAAGTCAGAGAGCCTGAGTTTGATCTCTAGGACCGACATGGTGGAAGGAGAGAACACCACCCACTTGCTGTCCTCTGATCTCCAAACAAGCACCATGGCAGGCATGACTCCACAACTCCAACCCCACCACACACAACATAAAAAGCCAAAACGAAAGCCGGGCTTTAATCCCAGCACTCAGGAAGCAGAAGCAATCGGATCTCTGTGAGTTCAAGGCCAGCCTGGTCTACATACTGAGTTCCAGGCCAGCTGGGGCTACAGGGAGACCCTGTCTCAAAAAAAAATTTTTTTTAGAGACACACATGGGTGACAGGCACCTGTAGTCCCAACTACTCAAAACTTATTATATTACATATCATACACATGAGACCTATAGCCAAATAATAGAAAACTATTTAATGAAACAAAGTATTCTGGATTATAGGCCTGTGAGTCACTGGACTCAAGGACAGACTGTATTTATTTATTTGAGTGTTTTGCCTGCATGTATGTAAGTGAACCATGTGTATGCAAGTCCGCAGAGGCCAGAAGAGGACATTGGATGCCCCAGAACTAGAGTTGTGGCTGTTATTATCTATCACGTAGGTGCAGGGGACTGAACCAGGTTCTTCGGAAAAGCAGCCGGTGCCCTTAACTGCTGAGCCATCTCTCCAGCTCAAGTATATATTCTAATTCTTTTATCTATTTGTTTGACATAGGGGGGGTCTTCTTGTGTCACCCAGGCTGGCTTCAAACTTCTGGGTTCAAGTGGCTCTCCAGCTGCACACTCTAGAGCAGATGGATTATAGGTGCAGGCTAGAACTATTTTTTTCATGTATATTGCATCAGAAAATGGATTTCTTTGGGTTGGTATCTGCATTTTAAAGTTTATAGTACTTCGGGCTGGAGAGATGGCCTAGCAGTTAAGAGTGCCGACTGCTCTTGCAGAGGACTCGGGTTTGATCCCCAGCACCCACATGGCGGCTGAGAACTGTCTTTAACTCCAGTTCCAGAGGAATCCGACACCGTCTTCTGACCTCCATGGCATTGCACGATACAGGTGCACAGACCTACATGCAAACAGTACATTCATACACATACAAAAATAAATAAAAATTTACAATAAATAAATAAAGTTTATAGTACTTCAAAGAAAAGAGGCATAGGGCTGGAGAGATAGCTCAGTGGTTAAGAGCACTGGTTGCTCTTACAGAGGACCTGGGTTTGATTCCCAGCACCCACATGGCAGCTAACAACCATTTATAACTCCAGTTCCAGGATCCAACACCCTCTTCTGACCTCCACTGAGTATTGCATTACATGGGTGCACCTACCCATACGCAGGTAATATACTCATACACAAAAAATAAAAAATAAAATTTTGGGGGGTCTTTTTGAGACCTGTCGCTCCAGCTGTCCTATACCAGGCGGGCCTTGAACTCACAAAGATCCACCTGCCTCTCCTCCCAAGAGCTGGGATTAAAGGCATGTGCCACCATGCCCAGCTAAATAAAACATTTTTATTTATTTTTATTTATTTATTGGTCTTTTTGAGACAGGGTCTCCATACAGCGCTGGCTGTCCTGGAACTCACTCTGTAGACCAAGCTGGCCTTGAACTCACAGAGATCTGCCTGCCTCTGCTCCCAAGGGCTAGGATTAAAAGCATGCACCACCATGCCTGGCATATTTTTTAAAAAGAGGCAGCAAGGCATGGTGGTACATTCCTTTAATCCCAGCATTCAGGAGGCAGAGGTAAATGGTTCTCTGTGAGTGTGAGACTAGAGACTAGCCTGGTCTACATAGCAAGTTCCAAGCCAGCCAAGGCTACACAGTGAGACCTTGTCTTAAAAATGAACAAATGAGATGGAGAGATGGCCTAGCAGTTAAGAGCGCTGACTGCTCTTGCAGAGGACCCGGGTTGGATTCCCAGCACCCATATAGCGGCTAAGAGCCATCTTTAAGCCAGGTGTGGTGGCGCATGCCTTTAATCCTAGCAGAGGCAGAGGCAGGCAGAACTCTGTGAGTTCAAGGCCAGCCTGGTCTACAGAGTGAGTTCCAGGACAGCTGGCGCTACAGGGAGATCCAAAATAAAACCACTCAGACACATAAAATAAAAATAAATGAATCCAAGAAAAAAAGAAAAAAAATCCTACCTAAAGAAGAAAACCTTAAAAGTTTTAGGCAGAAAAGAGTAGAAAAGAATTTTTTTAATTTAAAATTTGGTTGCCCTGAAGGAACTAAAGAGACTGAGGTAGAAACAATCCTTACCCCAAATCTATATCAAAAACTCATACATGCTTGAGAATTAAAATCTAGCTGAATTTCTTAAATAATCTAAAAATTCTGTTTCAAACGGTTACCCCCCGAAAGGGACTTATTGGTAATAAATATCACCATGAGGGCTGATGAGATGGCTCAACAGATAAAGGCACTTGCCTCAAAGCCTGATGATGAGTTTGATGTCTAGCTAGGGTCCACATGATAGGAGAAAACAGACTCCTGTAAGCTGTCCTTTGATCTCTACATATGTGCTGTGGCATACACATGTATACATGTGTGCACACACATACAAAAAACAGATACGGGCTGGAGAGATAGCCTAGCGGTTAAGAGCACCGACTGCTCTTGCAGAGGACCCAGGTTCGATCCCCAGTACCCACATGGCGGCTGAGAACCGCCTTTAACTCCAGTTCCAGTTCCAGAGGAATCCGACGCCCTCTTCTGACCTCCGCAGCATTGCATGTTATGGGTGCACAAACCTACATGCACACAGTACATTCATACACATAAAAAAATAAAATAAAATAAAATAAATACATAAAATGTACAATCCATCCATAAACATCAGCACAAGCTAGGATTCTAGAGGGCCCGGGCTCAGTATTCCATTTATCCCTTCAACAGATAATTATCAAGAGCCTTTGCTGCCAGGCACAAAGCTGCACTCAGGGATTATGGGGCTGCTTGTTTGGATGGTGACTGCTCCCCAAGGGCCGTGTACTGAAGGATTCATCCCCAGCCTGTGGCATCTATTTGAAGACAGTGGAACTTTTAGGAGATAAAGCCTTAGGAGAGGAAGTTAGGTGACTTCAAAGGGACTACAGAGACTCACATCCCTTCCTCTCTCTGCTTCCCAGAATAGGCCTCCAATCCAAGCCTCCGCCATGTTGTTCTGCAATACCACTGCCCAAAGCAAGAGGACAAAAGAAACAGACTTAAAACTGAATGAGCCCAAATAACCTTTCCTCCTTATTCGTAGTTTATTTCAGGTATTTTGTTACAGCAATGGAAAGCTGAGTAACATGGGCCATAAAAACAGTCCGTATAAAGGTGGTCTAGTAAGCTCCAGACCAGTTAAGACTACACAGTGAGTCAGTCTCTATCTCTCTCTCTCTCTCTCTCTCTCTCTCTCTCTCTCTCTCTCTCTCTCTTCTCTCTCTCAGAAGCAACACTGGTAGGTGGGAGATGTACTCCATGGTAGAACACTTGCCTGCTGTATTTAAGACCTGAGTTTAATCCCCCTAGCAACACACACACCAAGGCAACACACATAACAAGGCCTCACTCCAAAAGATTCCAATTCAGTTTCTCCAGGGAGGCAGCAGGTACCACAATGTCATCAAGTCGCCATGCGATACCGCAGGGCTAAGCCCAACTCCCAGAGCCACATCTAAAATGCAATGGCAGGAGCTCCACTAATATTTGCCAGAAGAAAAATCATGAGTAAGTGACCCAATTTCTCCCTTCTCCTGGTTATCCCAAGTCACACCACAGTGTGCAGGAGCCCTGTCTGCATGTCCTCCCACACACCTGCATCATATATGACTATAGCACTGTACACTTATGCTGATTTCAAAATCGCAGCAGGAAACATGTAAGTAAGGGAGCATGGTGTGCTGGGCAGTGGAGGAAGCCAGTGCAGCTGCAGGAGAGGCCACAGTGGGGGATGAGGCACGGTAGTAAGGCAGACTGGCGACAGCTCCCGAAAGGCCTCGTGGCCACTTAAAGAGCCTGAAGACTATCAGACGATAAGTCAGCAGAGGTTTTAACTACAGTGACTGAATCAGTTTGCATGTTAGAGCAGTAATTATCTGCAGGATGAAGGACAGCAGGCATACAGGTGAGACCCATGGGGGACTGAAGCAACATCCCAGGGAGAGTGGGGTGGAAGCCAAAGGGATGGAGTCAGACCAAATGATAGGAGAGAATGAGAGAGGGAGGGAGGAGGGAGGGAGAGAGGGAGGGAGGGAGGGGGGAGGGAAGAAGGGAGGGATAAGGGCTAGAAATCAAATAAAATGAGGGCTGGAGAGATGGCCTAGCAGTTAAGAGCACCTACTGCTCTTGCAGAGGACCCAGGTTTGATCCCCAGCACCCACATGACAGCTGAGAACCGTCTTTAATTCCAGTTCCAGGGGAATCCGACACCCTCTTCTGACCTCCGCAGCATTGCAGGACACGGGTGCACAAACCTACATGCACACAGTATACTCATACACATTAAAAAAAAATCAAATAAAATGAACAGTATTTACAGCCTGGGTAGGGCAGTGAGAAGAAGGCAGGTGCTATGTCCGATGCTCTGACTTTCTGTTTGGGAAGGCTATGGCATCAGGAGTATAATCAAATGTGGCATTGGGATCAGAGAGGCCACATTTATAGCTTGGACTCAGGGGCCAGACTGCCTTGATTCAAATCTCAGCACATAAACTTGTCTCAGCTTCCTGGAGAAGGCAAGCTTGCTGAACAGGAGATGAGAAAGACACAAAGGGTACAGGATACAGGATATAGGATACAGGATACAAATACAGGATATAGGATATAAAATACAGGATACAGGATGGAATTCTGCCTCCTAGATATTTAAGGGATGGCTAGAGGAAGTTTGTGAAGGAGATAGGAAACAACAGTAATAAAATATTTGATGCTACAAAGGGTGATGGGGCCACCAAGATTGACAACTTGAGTTCCATTGCTGTAACCCACAAAAACCCAGATGTCATGGCTGGCACCTGTAATCCCAGCACTCCTATGGTGGGATGGAAGGTGGAGGCAAGAGAATATCCCTAGGTACTTGAGGGCCAGCTAGCCTAGAGTACACAGCATGGCAGACAGGAGAGACCTTGCCTCAAAAATACATGCATGTGGAGCTAGAGAGATGGCTCAGCGGTTAAGAGCACCGACTGCTCTTATAGAGGACCTGGGTTCAATTCCCAGCACCCACATGGCAACTAAGAACCATCTTTAAGCTGGGCATGGTGGCACATGCCTTTAATCGTAGCACTTGGGATGCAGTGGCAGGTGGATCTCTGTGAGTTTAAGGCCAGCCTAGTCTACAGAGTGAGTTCCAGGCCAGATGGGGCTATAGGGAGACCCTGTCTCAAAAACAAAAAACAAAAACAAAAAAAATCCATACATGCATACACAGGTCTAGGAATTTTCTTTTCTGTCTTTTTGAGACAGGGTCTTCCTGAAGCCCCAGCTGTCCTGGAACTCACTATGTAGACCAGGCTGGCCTTGAACTCACAGAGGTCCACCTGCTTCCACCTCTCAAGTGCTGGGATTAAAGGTGTGCATCACCACCTAGCAGATAAGACATAATTTTTTTAATAAATTTTTAAAATTAAAAAAATAAGGGGCTGGAGAGCTGGCTCAGTGATTAAAAGCACTTAATGCTCTTCCATAGGACCCAAATTGTCCCTAGCACCATGCTGGGGGGCTCACAACTACCTGTAACTACAGCTCAAACAGCCCTCTTCTGGCCTCCAGGGGCACCTACACACATGTAACACAAGCCCACACAGACACACACATATACACGTGAATAAAAAATAAATCTTAAGGGGCTGGAGAGATGGTTTGGTGGTTAAGAGCACTGATTGCTCTTGCAAAGGACCGGTTCAATTCCCACCACCCACATGGCTGCTAACAACCATCTCTAAGTCCAATTCCAGGGGAATCTGACACTTTCTTCTGACTCCATGGGCATTGCATGACATGGGTACACTTACACACATGTAGGCAATACACTCATGCACTAAAAGTAATAAAATGAGCCAGGCATGGTGGCGCACACCTTTAATCCTAGCACTTGGGAGGCAGAGGCAAGTGGATCTTTGTGAGTTCAAGGCCAGCCTGGTCTACACAGTGAGTACCAGGACAGCTGGGGCTACAGGGAGACCCTGTCTCAAAAAGACCCCCCCAAAAAAGTAATAAAATATTAAAAATAAAGTTAAAAAATATTAAAAAGTACAGAGACTCTACTCCCAAAAGTTGTCCTCAGACCTCCAAACACATGCCTGCATATACATACAAATACACACTAAAAAAACAAAAGCAAAACCCCCCAAAACAGTAGGTGCAGTGGCATATGCCTACAGTGCCTGCGCTTGGGGGGGGAATCTCAAGTTCAAGGCCAGCTTGGCCCAAGGTGGTAGATCTCCTGCCTAACATTTGCAAAGCCCTGGGTTCAGTTTCTAGTCACACCAAAACCCACTGAACACGTTTTAAGCACCCATTCTGCAACCAAGAAGCAAGCAAGCAAGCATCCCTCCTCCCACCCAGTGAGTCCTTGCCATCCCTCCTCCCGCCCAGTGAGTCCTTGCCATCCCTCCTCCTGCCCAGTGAGTCCTTGCCTTGCACCTGTTTTGTTCCCACCCCCTCCAGCCTTCTTAGGACTTCTTATATGCTTATGACCTTTTTGTTGTTGTTGTTTTGGGGTTTTTTTGAGACAAGGCCTCCTTGGCTCCCTGTCACCCCAGCTAGCCTGGAACTCACTATGTAGATCAGACTGGCAAATCTCACAGAGATCTGTCTCTCCTTCAGTGCTGGAAGTTTGCCACCACACCCAGCAGGTGCTCATGTCTTATGTCTACTGAGGCTTTCCTCTCCACTGAGTCCTGCCCACTGGCCTTTAGACACACTCAAATACTACTGCAAAAATCAAAACAGAACAAAAATACATCTCTGGTTCCCTTTTGTCCTCCAGTCCCTCCCTCTTTCCTTTCCTTTCAAGCTTGTATGATTCCCTGGCTTTGACCTCGAGTGTGGATCTCTATAGCTTTGGTAGGCCTAGGGCCTCCCTGGATCAGTGTTGGGTATTAGTTAGTTCATTTAAAAATTATTTTAGGGGCTGGAGAGATGACCTAACAGTTAAGAGCGCTGACTACTCTTGCAGAGGACCTGGGTTTGATCCCCAGCACCCACATGGTGGCTAAGAACCGTCTTGAACTCCAGTTCCAGGGGAATCCGACATCTTCTTCTGACCTCTGCAGCATTGTACAACACGGGTGCACAAACCTACATGCAGACAGTACATTCATACACATACAAGAATAAAAAAAAAATATATTAAAAAATTATTTTAGGGCTGGAGAGATGGCTCAGAAGTTAAGAGTTCCGAATGCTCTTGCAGAGGACCCAGGTTCGATTGCCAGCAACCACATGGTGGCTAAGAACCGTCTTTAACCCGGGTGTAGTGGCACAGGCCTTTAATCCTAGCACTTGGGAGGCAGAGGCAAGCAGAGATCTCTGTGAGTTCAAGGCCAGTCTGGTCTACAGAGTGAGTTCCAGGCCAGCTAGGGCTACAAGGAGACCCTGTCTCAAAAAGACAAAAAAATTATTTTAAGTCTGTACATGTGCTGGTATTCATGTGGAGGTCAGAAAACAACTTGTACCAGTCAGCTTTCTCCTTCTACCCTGTGGTACCTGGAGACTGAACTCAGGTCATCAGACTTGGCAGCAAGCACCTTTACCACTAAGCCATCTCAATGCCCCCCACTTTAAATTTCATTAGTATTGTTGTTGGGCGGGTATGGGGATGTGATGGGGGCAGTTGTCAGGGGACAACTTTATGGAATTAGTTCTCTCCTTTCACCTTTACGTGAGTTCCAGGGATTGAACTCCAGCTGTCTTCAGGTTTGCTCCCAGCAATTGCTTTACCCACTGAGTCACTTCACTGGGCCCCAGCACAGTTAGTTCTTGATAAGCAGATTCCAGATAAGTGAACAAGAGCCAGTGTCTGACCTAGACACAAAGCTACAATGATGAAAACAGTTCCACTCAATGAAGGATGCTGGTGGTCGGGGGTGACACAGACAGAGGCAAACGCAGAAGGCTGCCTCTGCCCTGCTTCCCAGGTAGGTTCGGAACCTTTAAGAACAGGACAGGCTTGAGCCAGGCGTGGTGGCGCACGCCTTTAATCCTAGCACTTGGGAGGCAGAGGCAGGCGGATCTTTGTGAGTTCAAGGCCAGCCTGGTCTACAGAGTGAGTTCCAGGACAGCTGGGGCTATAGGGAGACCCTGTCTCGAAAAGACCAAAAAAAAAAAGAATGTGGAATCTGAAGAGTCTAGAAAGAGCTTCATATTCAGGTCCCTCTTTCTTACCAAGGCCTAGAGAAGACAGGGGTTGCCCCATGCCATAGCAAATGCAATCCCTCTCCTCCATGCTGGCTGGCAGGGATAGAAAAGGATGGTCAATTTCTGTGGCAGGGTGTAAGGACTCTGCCATCCAGCTGGCTCCGTCCTCCCTGCCTGGTGGCTGCCTCCTGTCACACCCCATCTCTGTTCAGTTTGTAGCGCACCCCATCTGCCAGCAAGTCCTATCTTCCATCTGGTGTGGGAACCTGGCCGGCTGGCGTGGAAGCACCACCATCTGGAAGCTGTTTGTCGCCTTCCTCATCTTCCTCACGATGCCCTTCCTCTGCATTGGCTACTGGCTGGCACCCAAGTCTCGGGTACTAAGAATACAATGAATTATAACCCAGTTTTGTCTTCTGGAAGGTGGATTGGGGTTAGGGGTAACATTGTGGAGACCGTTAGAGTGTGTCTGGAGAAAGCTGTAGAAGAGCCTGGTGTTCTGATTGGGTGACCCAGCGGTTTTATGAGGAGCAAGCTTAGCATAGAAGTCATGATGATCTTCCCTTTTAATTTGGCTGAGTCTGAACTTCTACTGTGATATGCCAAGAAGATCAACATCTGTGATCTTCCATTCCTGAAAAAGAAAAAAAATAGGATTACTAAATACCTACTTCGCCGGGGGTGGGGGGGTGCACACCTTTAGTCCCAGCACTTGGGAGGCAGAGGCAGGCAGATCTCTGTGATTTCAAGGCCAGCCTGGTCTACATAGCCAGTTCCAGCCTGCTGGGGTTACAGGGAGACTGTGTCTGAAAAAGACCAAAAAGAAAAAAAAAAAAGAATAATACCTACTTCACATGGTTGTGAAGGAGAAAGCAGGAACTATAGCACCCATGTATACCACATTCTCAGTTAATGTCTAAGTAAGTGGGTGAATCTGAGCGAAGCAGAATCACACGTGGGCTGAGCAGCTTAGCAGGGCTAAGAGGACAGGAGACAGCAGGCCTTTGAGACCCATGCTCTCCTGTTTCCCCAAAGCTGGGCCGATTGCTAAAGATCCCAGTGTTGAAGTTTCTGCTACACTCTGCCTCCTATCTGTGGTTCCTCATCTTCCTCCTGGGAGAGTCCCTGGCCATGGAGACGCAGCNAAAAAAAAAAAAAAAAAAAAAGTCTAAAACTCTAGTTCCAGGGGATCCCATGCCCTCTTCTGGCCTCCATGGGCATTGCATGACACATGGCATACTTACAAACAGGCAAATCATTCATACAAATAAAAAGTAAATAATATTTTTTACTATGTGTGTATATGCACATGTGCACACCTTAGCACACATGTTGAAGCCAGAAGACAACTTATAGGAGTTAGACCTGTTCTTCTACCATGTGGGTCTCAAGGCTTAAACTCTGGTCATCAGGCTTGGTGGCAAGTACCTTTCCCTGAGGAACCAACTCACTGGCTCTAGATTCATTTTTTTCCTTTATTTTTTTGAGACTGGGTCTCGCTATGGAGTTCTAGCTGGCCTGAAGCTCACTACGTAGACCAAGCTAGCTTCAAACTCACAGAGATCTGCCTGCCTTTGCCTCCAGAGCACTGGGATTGAGGGCATGTGACACCAAGTCTGGCCTGAGATTCATTTTTCTTGGGGGGGGGAGGGTCTTTTGTTTGTTTGTTTGTTTGTTTTTGAGACAGGGTCTCCCTGTAGCCCCAGATGTCCTGGAACTCACTGTGTAGACCAGGCTGGCCTTGAACTCACAGAGATCTGCCTGCCTCTGCCTCCTGAATGCTGAGATTACAGGCCTGTACCACCACACCCAGCTGGGATTCACTTTTGTGAAAAGATCAAGTAAAATAAATACTTCTGCTGGGCATGATGGTGCATGCTTTTAATCATAGCAATCTCTGAAATCAAGGCCGTGCCTGGTTTATATAGTGAGTTCCAGGCCAGCTGGGAGCTACATGGGGACATTGTCTCAAAAAAACAAAAAAAAAAAGGGGAGGGGGGGCTTTTTGAGAGATGGCTCAGCAGTTAAGAGCACTGGCTGCTCTTGCAGAGGACCCAGGTTCAGTTCCCAGCACCTACATGGCCCCCAACAATCTTCTGTAACTCCAGCTCCAGGGGACCCACTCTTCTGACCTCCCTGGGCATTGCATGACACGAGTGCACTTACACACATGCCGGCAATACACTCATACACACGAAATTAAAATAAATATTTTAAAAAGACAACAAATACTTGTAATTTAATAAAAATCACATGACGTTACGTGTAGTATCATCCAGACTGTAGGAACCTCCATTGAACAAATGGCCATGTTTCTTCAACAAAGCAACTGAGAGAGAAAGTCCATATTCAAGAGGATTAAAGAGACAAATAACTAGAGACATTTATGGAAGTTGTTTGAAACCTTATTCAAACAATTATTTTGTTTGTTTTGTTTTTTGAGCCAGGGTCTCATTATGTAGCCCTGGCTGGTCTGGAACTCACTATTAGACCAGGCTTTTAGAGAACTCAGAGACTAGCCAGCATCTCTACCTCTCAAGTGCTGAGATTAAAGTTCCATCACACGCAGCCCAAATAACTATTTCTTAAGGTTTTTAACTTTAGGGGATTTTCTTTAAAAAAATTTTTTTACAATTATTTATTCATTTTTATGTATGAACATCCGTGGGTTCTCATGCAACTGCATGTGAAGGTCAGAAGACAACTCTGGCCCAAACAAATTCTCTGTTTGTTTTTTTTCTTTTCAGTGATGCTGGGATTGAACTCAGGGCATGAACGTACTACAACACACTAGGCAAGTGCTCCAGCACTAATTCCTAGTCTGGGTTTCTCTTTTTTTTTTTTTTTTTTTTTTTTTTTGGTCTTTTCCTAGACAGATCTACTCGTAGCCCCAGCTGTCCTGGAATTCACTGTGTAGACCAGGCTGGCCTTGAACTCACAAAGATCCGCCTGCCTCTGCCTCCCAAGTGCTAGGATTAAAGGCGTGCGCCACCATGCCAGGTCTGGGTTTCTCTTTTTAAGACAAGGTCTTACCCTGGCTGGCCTAGAATCTGCTACGCAGTTCAGGCTAGCCTTGAGTTTATGATGACTCTCCTGCCTCTAAGTGCTGGGACTGCAGGTGTGTGCCACCAGGCCCAGTAATCTTATATAATGGAAAGTGTGGGATAATTAGAGAGATGTAAATACAGACTGGAAATCTGACTATATCAAGGAATAAACTGCATTGCTTTTGGGGAGTACAGTGATGAAAATATGGTTATGTTTTTCAAAGAGAGTCCTAATCTTTTAGAGATACATACTGACTTATAGATTATAAAATGTGATTGTTGCCAGGGCCTTCTGGCTAAGAACAAGCATAAAATTTAAAATAACATAATGTCTTGTTGCACAAGTCTAAGGAACTGAATCAACTCCCAGAACCCATATAAAAGTGAAAAGAGAGAACCAATTCCTAAGAGTTCTCCTGACCTCTACATCCATGCAGCGGCATGTGTGTCTGTGCACATGCACACACTCACATGCTCAAGCTAAAATAATTTTTTTCAAAAGTTAACATCCATTGCAGAGCTCACACAGCTTGCTTGCTGCTAGCATTTTGTCCTGCAATGCATCCCCCTCTCCATCAGGTACTTACCCTTCGTAAACTGGGATCCTCTGAGGGATGCAGTCTGAATCCACTGCCCTCAAATGTCAGAAAGAAGATGCAATATGATCTGGACATGCCAGCAGGTTAGCAACCTTCCTATTATTTTTAACTCAGAAACCAGAAATGCAAATTTATGTATGTGTCCCTTGGCTACCTATTCCAGCCTGCAGAAACTGCTATTCCAGTGCTCCCAGCAACGCCCCCAGGAAGCCTCTTGGGCTTCTCATCAGTCTTTGAAATAGTCCCCAACACACTGGATCAGGTGCATGACCTGTCTACCTTTGTCCTTAAAAGTTTAAACTAAACAGTATCCAATAGTCAGCATCCAAGAGTCAGAGTCAACTTGACTCTGCAAATGTCAGGCAATGCACAACAATAAAGTTCCCGGAGGGGTGTATGACATTCTTCCACTATAGATACACCCAACACTTAGAACAACAATAGGTGCAACATGGCTAACACAGAAACGGAATCTCATTTCAGCCTAAGCCCCAAGTCTAATAAACCTTTGAATTTAAACTTTCTTAACTTAAATGGGTCAGGCTGCGTGATACTGGAAAGCAGAGGGAAGCAAATGAGGGGTAGTTGGTTTTTCATACAGCAAAATGAATCTTCTTTAAACATGCTTTGGTTAAATCTATCTTCCATAAAAGAAAGCAGCTTCTGCCTTCCTCTAATAACCTGGAAAGATTGTTAGCTATATTTCAACAATCTCAAACTCATATACTTTCATGAAATAAAACTGCTTTAGAAAACTAAAGACTCACCTATCTTGCCCATCAAACAAACTAGTGAAAATGAGAAGCCTGCACCACAAACCTAGGCAACTACCCCCCACCCCGGTGATGTTACATCAGGTGCACATACATAAACGCAAACTTGAGCCGGCCATCCCCTACCATCCCCACCTCGCAGGGAATGTGACACCCAGTGACACCTGTCTGACTCAGCAAAAGGATGCTTTTTTTAAACCAAGAACTCCAAGAATTTGTATTTGGAGATATATGGTTAGGAAAGGAGAACGAAATGCGAAAAAGGAAATCCAATGCTTAATTTCTATTTCATTGAATAGCTCTCGTTTCCTCCCATCCTTCTCTGCAGGAAAATGCAGATATGTGGGTGAAATCTCAAGTGATTGGGAGGGGGCAGTTAAAAAAAAATCTCGATTAAAAAAAAAAATGGAGGATGGGAACCAGGGTGAAGATCGGGCTGAACTGAGGACTGCACGGGAAGCCTGGGTCTAGCCGGTCCGCGGCTGAAGGCAGCACGCCAGGCTGAAACCCGGGTCCTCGCCGCCGTCTGCCTTGGGTTGGTGCCAGTGACAGCACGGTCTTGGCAGCCCACTCGCACCTCGGGTTGGTCCGGACTTTGGCTAGGCTCGTTCACTTCCGGTGACAAATCCCTCCCACTACTCTTAGAAATAATGTACCGTTTCCCATCGCCTTCCTAAAGACCGTCGGCCCTACAGAGGGATGCGCGGAGCCGCGGCCCTGGGGTCTCCGCCCGGCGTGGCCAGCTGTGCCCAGCAGCGGAGGGAGTGGCCGCTACGGAACCCGGAGGAAGAGGGTGGGGGTGGAATGTCGTCCTCCCCCGCTCCCTCCTCCGACTGCAGCAATTGGCCCAAAAAATCTGGTTTTAGACTTCCCCCAGGGCCCCCCAAAACCCGCTGCAGAGGGGGAACCCAGTCTCTCCTATCGCGATGGCCTTTCGCCCCCTGCCCGCCCCAGGAACTGCCCGCGGGGACCCAGTTGCCCCCAGGCCGCGCCGAGCTGCAGTGGATGGGGGAGGGCAGGAAAGGGGAGGGTTCCCGGGGCCGCGGGGATCTGTAGGGCAAAAGGTGGTGGAAAAAGGTGTGCGGGGTGAATTTTTTAAAAAAGCCAAAAACCAGAGGCATGCAAGTGGCTCCCTAGCCAGCGGTTCCAGGTGCCCTTTCCTTCGGCGCGGGCCGGGAGGTGCAATAACCCCCACTCCATCTTTCTCACCACTACCTGTCCCCCACCACACAGCACAAGCACACATTCCTCCCCCACCACCCAGCAGCAGATCTCTGGCCTGTAAGGGGATAGTAGGAGGCACTGGGGGGAGGGGGAGGCCTGCGAGTTTCTAACCTTGTTCTTATAAACAAACCCACATGTGCAGCTGCCGCTGCTGCAACTCACCCCACAATCCCGGATATAAGTCCTGCCCCTTTAAGAAGAAGAAAAAAAAAAAACTTCTCCCCGCCTGCCTCCCACCCCACCCATCCACTAGGACCTTTGTCTCCCCACCCCCTCCTGTCAGTCAGACCCGCCCCCGTCCCGCCCCTCCCACGCGATGGAACCAATAGGCGAAGAGAATAAGGTCGAAGTCTGACGTCAGCAAGACCAGCCAATTACAGGGCGCGTTGGTGGGAGGCCTCCCGGAGGGCGTGCCCCGAAGCGGGGTGGCGGGTGTGGAAGGCTGGGAGTCCAAGATGGAGGGCGTAGGCTGCTCCGTGGCTGTTGGGGACCCGGTGGCCGCGTCCCCGCGGGACCAGAGCCTGGTACCTGAGCGTCTTCAAAGGCGGGAGCAGGAGCGGCAGCTGGAGGCGGAGAGGCGTAAGCAGAAGCGGCAGGACCAGGAGGTTCAGGAGGAGAAGAGCGGCTTCTTCGCTGCCGCCTTCGCGCGAGAGCGAGCGGCCGCGGAGGAGCTGCTGCGAGGCGAAGCGTCGGCCGAGCGGCTGGAAGAGGCGGCCTGCCGGCTGCAGGGGCTGCGGAAACTCCTCAACGACTCGGTTCTGTTCCTCGCTGCCTACGACCTGCGGCAGGGCCAGGAGGCGCTGGCGCAGCTGCAGACGGCCCTGGCCGAACGGCGCCAGGAGCTGCAGCCCAAGAAGCGCTTCGCCTTCAAGGCGCGGAAGAAGGATGCTGTCGGGGCCGTCAAGGTGGACGCCGCCGCGCCTGCCTCCTCGGCCGCCCCTTCTCCGCCCTTGACCAAAGAGGGGGCCCCCGAGGCCAGCTGGGCAAGTGGCTTCTCCAACTTGGAGTCCCAAGTCTTGGAGAAGAGCGCGGATGAGCTGCTGCAGCGCGACATCCTTTTGACCGAGCTGAGTAACTGCACGGTCAGACTGCGAGGCAATCCCAACACTTTACGCCTGGCCCGAGCCCGCGGCTGCAAAGTGCTCTGCGGCCCGGTGTCCACCTCCGTGTTCCTGGAGGACTGCAGTGACTGCCTGCTGGCTGTGGCCTGCCAACAGCTCCGCGTACACACGACCAAAGACACCCGCATCTTCCTGCAGGTGACCAGCAGGGCTATCGTGGAGGACTGCAGCGGCATCCGGTTCGCCCCTTACACCTGGAGCTACCTGGGGATCGACAAGGACTTCCAGGACTCTGGTTTAGATAGGAACAAAAATAACTGGAACCACGTGGACGATTTCAACTGGCTGGCCCGAGATGTGGCGTCCCCAAACTGGAGTATTCTTCCCGAGGAGGAGCGGGAGGTCCAGTGGGACTGAGTTGTCAGTCTCTGTTCCTCACTCATACCAAATACGTAACATGCGGGGATGACTAATTCACTGACGCCCTGTTCAGTTCGCTGTTGTTACATTGTTTATGTTTGCAATATTTTAAGCCTTGAAACTGTTAAGAGGCCCCTACTTAGATGTTCCATTAAATTCATGACAGAGCTGACACGGCTTTTTGCGACTTTGGTAATGTCTCCGAGCCTTTGTGATAGTTTGAAGCAATAAGGGTTTAAAAGAATGGTGGTTTCGATCTTGAATGATTTGTGGTTCTTTAAAGTTGATCTCCATGTTTGATAAAGTAGATCTTCAATAAATAATAAGGGAAGTCAGTAGAACTCCATTAGTAGGGAAGTAGCGAGTCTCCAGGAAGTGCTGTTAGCAGGATCCTTCCCCCCACTCCCCTCCATCAAGGTTTGACCCTTGTACTCCTCATCATGACTATCAAGACTGCTGTTTGGTCTTGAGCCACATCTTAGCTCTGGGCTTCTGGAATCCTGGGTTAAGGCCAAAGTTTTGAATGGACCCAAAGAGGGATATGGGCCTTCCAACTGTAAGACTAAAATACTACAGATAACAATCTTTTGTGACTGTCACAGACATTGTTCTAGAGCCTGTATTCATATGACTTTTTAAAAATTTAAATTTATTTTTTTTAATTTTATTTATTTCTGTATGTGTATCAATGTACTGTCTGCATGCAGGTTTGTGCACCCGTGTCGTGCAACGCCGCAGAAGTCAGAAGAGGGTGTCGGATTCCCCTGGAATTGGAGTTTCAGACGGTTCTCGGCCGCCATGTGGGTGCTGGGGATCGAACCCGGGTCCTCTGTAAGAGCGGTCGGCGCTCCTAACCGCTAGGCCATCTCTCCAGCCCCTTAAATTTATTTATTTATTTTTTTTTTTATTTTTTTTTTTTGGTGTTTTCCATACAGGGTCTCCCTGTAGTCCCAGCTGTCCTGGAACTCACTCTGTAGACCAGGCTGGCCTCGAACTCACAAAGATCCGCCTGCCTCTGCCTCCCGAGTGCTAGGATTAAAGGCGTGCGCCACCACGCCCGGCCCCTTAAATTTATTTTTAACGTGTATGAGTGTACTGTCTGCATGTAGGTTTGTGCACCCGTGTTGTGCAATGCCGCGGAGGTCAGAAGAGGGCGTCGGATTCCCCTGGAACTGGAGTTAAAGACGGTTCTCAGCCATCATGTGGGTGCTGGGGATCGAACCCGGGTCCTCTGCAAGAGCAGTCGGTGCTCTTAATGGCTGAGCCATCTTTCTACCCCCTCATATGACTCTTAAGCCTCAAAATTTGGTGGTTTCTCAAGTGAGAAAAAAAGGGAAGTATGCAGGGCGTGGCGTGGTGGCACACGCCTTTAATCCTAGCTCTCTTTCGGGAGGCTGAGTGGAGCTGATCTTTGTGAGTTCAAGGACAGCCAGGGCTACAGGGAGACCCTGTCTCGAAAAGACCAAAAAAAAAAAAACAAACAACAAACGCACAAAAATACAACAACAACAACAACAAAAGAGTGTAACAGAGAGTAAATGTTTCTAGGTCACAAAAAGTGCTGCTGGAATTTGAAACCTGGTAGTCTGGCTCTGGACTCCATCTTAAAAAAAATTTAAGGCAGGGGTTTTTCTCATCTGGAACGGATTCTGTAAAGTAGGCTGACTTCAACTCACAGAGATCATCTTTAGCCTCTTAAGTTCTGAATTGCAGACAAAAGCCATCATTCCTGGCAGGACTCCAACTTTTTTTTTTTTAAATACATTTAGACGACCAATAGCCTTTTTTTAAATTTTTATTTTATGTGTATGAATGTACTGTTTGCATGTAGGTCTGTGCACCCGTGTCTTGCGATGCCACAGAGATCAGAAGAGGATTCCCCTGTAGTTAAAGACGGTTCTCAGCCACCATGTGGGTGCTGGGGATCCACTGCAAGACCAGCTGGTGCTCTTAACCACTAGGACATCTCTCCAGCCCCGACCCCAACTTCTTTTTTCTTTTTTTTTTTGGAGCCAGGGTCGTGCAATGCCTTGGAGGTCAGAAGAGGGTGTGGGATTCCCCTGGAACTGGAGTTCTCCTGGAATTGGAGTTTCAGACTGTTCTCGGCTGCCATGTGGGTGCTGGGGATCGAACCCAGGTCCTCTGTAAGAGCGTTCTGTGCTCTTAACCTCTAGGCCATCTCTCCAGCCCCAAATTTGCTTTTTTTTTTTTTTTTTTTTTTTTTTTTTTTTTTTTTTTTTTTTTTTTTTTTTTTTTCTTTTTCTTTTTTG
>VZQC01010000.1:243606-259508 GCA_009823505.1 Rhizomys pruinosus
AAAAAAAAAAAAAAAAAAAACCAAACCCACCTAATACTGACTTGCGTCCTAGGTACACCCAATCACAGGCGAATACACCCCCATACAGATAAGTATACCCCAAGAAAAAACCAAATGCCTTAAAAATTCTTGATTTTGGAAATCTGCAATTTTGTTTTTTACCTCCTTTTTTTCTCTTTTTTTGAAAGAGTCTCGTGGCCCAGGGTAGCCTTGAACTCTTGATCCTCCTACCTCCTCCCAAGTAATGAGTTTATAAACATACACCACCCCTAACAAACCTGCAATTTGTACTCATTATCAAAATCATGGCAGTTTGAACATTATTGCTGATCTCAGCTTGCTTTGTTGCTGCTCAGCAAGCACTGTGCCTCCCTCATGCAATTTACAGTCCTTAGGTAGGCCAACGATGTCAGATCATTTCCCACTTTGGTAGGTCCCAAAATCTTATGCCTATGATTCCACCAACCTCACCAGGCTAAGACATTACAAGCCGTCTTTAACATCTTTCAATATTTGAAAAAATTCTTGTCTTCACCCATCTTTTTTATAGGCATGTTCCCTCTTAACTTCCACTTCCACACATGGCACACATTTAGGTATTACTGTCAATCACAGTCCAGAGTGTCAATTCCTGGAGGAAGTCCCTGCCCCAGTCCTCTTAGCAGCAGCTGTGGAGGAGGGGGCAGTTCTGCTAAAGGCCTGCCTTCCTGGGTCCTGGTGAACAAGACCAATTGTCCTGGTCCTACAGTAATGGATCCTACCTACACTATGGATTATAAGCATTTCCTGATGTTGGACTCAAACTGCCACAGTCACAAAAGAAACCAAGGAGGGGCCACAGATTAGTACGAAATTTATTTAATTTGCTGGTGCACCAGAACCCAATTAAGAAAAATGACACATCAGCCAGGCGTGGTGGCGCATGCCTTTAATCCTAGCACTTGGGAGGCAGAGGTAGGCGGATCTTTGTGAGTTCAAGGCCAGCCTGGTCTACAGAGTGAGTTTCAGGACAGCTGGGGCTACAAGGAGACCCTGTCTCGAAAAGACCAAAAAAAAAAAAAGAAATCTGACACATCAGAGAAGCCAATTATTGATGTGTCAGGGTCAACACAGGGATGGTTGCGACCTCAACTGTCTGTTACAGAGAGCTTTTAAAGCCAAAGCCACAAACTAGAGGAATTTGGTGACATTATACAAACACAATTGCAAGGCTATAGAAACAATGCAAGCAGTGGTGACCTTTAAGCTGATTGGTTGTGTTTAGCAGCGTGAAGCCCCTTGGAGAGGAATGGGCTTCTTAGGGGGTAGGAAACACTCCTTCAAGGGTGGGAAAGTTCATCCTTCAAGGATGGGAAAGTTCATCCTGACCTCAGGTAGCTGTGGGAACTAGGAACTCAGGGTCAGACTGTATTCTTGTGGTTAAGGTAGTCTTGGGAACCAAACTTGCTTCAACTCGATTAACTCTTTCTGACCTGGTCCTAACACTCAGTTTCACAGAATAGAAGCCCAAGATCAGGATGAGCAGATGCAGTGTTTGATGAGAGCCTGTCTCCTGGTTTGTGGACTGCTGCCTTTTATTATATTTTATGTGCATAAGTGTTATGCCTGCATGTATGTAAATACACTTGGGTTATGCAAAGCTTGTGGAGGCCAGAAGAGGGCTCCAATCCCCTGGAACTGGAGTTACTCATTGTTGTTTGCTGCCATGTGGGTGCTGGGAACAAAACCCAGGTCTTTTATAAGAGTAGCCAGTGCTCTTAACCACTGAGCCATCTCTCCAGCCCCCACTCCTTGCCCCATCCTTACATGGTCAAGGGGGCAAGAAGGCTTCTCTAGAGTCTGAGAGCATAAGTAGCAGAGGCCCACCCATCACATTGGGGTTGGTTTCAATGTGAGTATTAGGAGAGGTAGATATTCAGTATCATCAATGAAGACAATTCAAGAGCATTCACTTATCTCGTAACTAAGTGTAGCATTCTTTTGGGGGTATTCAAATACCTCTTGGACCTGTTTATGAGTTGAGTTACCCCTAACTATTTCACCAAGAAAGCCAGGAGTTTTAGAACTGACACCAAAGTAGAAGTTTGATTCAAAGATGACAGACAGCAGAGTGATTTTTCCAAACATGTACCTGAGGGGGGGGTGCCTCAGTTGATAAAATGCTCCCCTCAAATGCACAAAGCTCTGGGTTCCATCCCTAGTACTGTGCCTGGAAAGTGGAGGAAAGAGGATCAAAAGTTCAAGGCCATCTTCAGCTACAAATTGAGTTCTAGGCTAGCCTGAGCCATGGAATACTCTGTCTCAAAAAGAAACAAGTTTTCGGAATGTAGGTCAGTTGGTAGAGGGCTTGCCCAGCATGCATGAAGCCCTGGGTTCCAGTCCCAGTTCTGCCTAAAACTTGGAGTGCACACCTGTAATCCCCACAGTTGTGGGATAGAGACAGAAGGATCAGAAATTCAAGGTCAATCTTTGCTACACAGAGAGTTGAAGGACATCCTGGGCTACAAAATGTTCTATCTCAAACAAACAAAAACCCAACCCTACAGGTGGGTCTGGAGAGACTGCTGAGTTAGGGAGCTCTTGCTGGATAGTCATGATGACTGAAGTTCAGATCCAGCACCCATGTAACAAACTGGGCATCCCACAAACAACTGTAACTCCAGATCCAAGGGATCTTCTGATCTCCGTATGCATGCACTCTTTTTTCCCCACATTTCTTTTTTTTTTTTGTATGTGTCTGAGCGTACTGTCTGCATGTAGGTTGGAGCACCCATGTTGTGCAATGCCACGGAGGTCAGAAGAGGGTGTCGGATTCCCCTGGAACTGGAGTTAAAGACGGTTCTTAGCCACCATGTGGGTGCTGGGGATCGAACCCGGGTCCTCTGCAAAAGCAGTCAGTGCTCTTAACCACTGAGCCATCTTTCCAGCCCTGCATGTACTCTCTTATGTGCATGAGTATGACTGCCTACATGTAAGTGGTGTACTATATGTGTTCAGTGTCTATAGTGTCTAGAAGAGGGTGTTGAATCCTCTAAACTGGAGTTATGGATAGCTGTTAGCTGCCTTATGGGTGCTGAGAACCAAACTTGGGTCCTCTGCTAGAGCAGCCAAGGCATGCATTTATTTATTTATTTATTTATTTATTTATTTATTTATTTATTTTTGCCTTTTTGAGACAGGGTCTCCCTGTAGTCCCAGCTGTCCTGGAACTCACTCTGTAGACCAGGCTGGCCTTGAACTCACAAAGATCTGCCTGCCTCTGCTTCCCAAGTGCTAGGATTAAAGGCATGCGCCACCAGGCCCGGCCATAGCAGCCAAGGCTTTTAAACTCTGAGCATCTCTCCAGCCCCTCTATGAGCATTTATAACTATAACATCAACTTGCATTCCCAAGAGCTTTGTTGGTTTACAGGCATACTAGACAACCTCTGAGAACCTCACAGTCTTATCAAGGTGACCTGGGTCAGACGTCTGGATCTTTGCCATCTGATAATAAATATTAGCTTCCTGTAGTAGGAATTGTAATGGTCTGGCCACCTCAACTGTCTAAACCATTCTGCACACTGCTACCAAATTATTCTTCTCAAAGTATGTCTCTCTTGGGCCTAACACTTTCTAGGGCTCCCATGCTATCAGGGACTCCCTGCCCTGGAAGACAAGCCATTTCACCATCTGTTCTCAGCCTACTCTTCCTACAGGAGTGTCTACTGTTTCCTCACATACGCTCCATGCTCCAGCTAGTTTGAACTAATACCCATTAATCAAACACACTGTGTTAGTCAGGGTCCTGGCAGGAAACAGATGGCACATTCCAAGTGGGTAGTTAGTGAAGAGCTTAACACCAGAGCTATTTACAAAGATGTGGGCAGAGTTTAGGGAAAGCAGTAAGAGGTGGTGTGGTAACTGAATCCTCCCTTGGCAGAAGGAGCAAAGCTATTATCTGAATTGGAAAGGAGAGAAGGAAGAAGGGGGCAGGAAAAGGAGGAAAGGATGCTACATTGTGAATTGGGTGGGTGGAGGGATAACCAGGGGGAGAGCCGTGGGAATTGAAAACCAATGCTGCTCGCCTCTCACTCCCTTCTGTCTGAACCCAATTGGAAATTTCAGAGTAACCAAGTCTGTTGGAGCTGCAGTCCATGGGTTTTGGCCTCCAGGATACAGCACAGTGGAGGAAAACAAAGGAAGACTAGGTAGAGAGGGAGATGGAAGAAAGTCAGTACAAATACTTCCTAGGTCACTTTCCACAGAGATTGGGTCGATGCGTATTAGCCAAACTTCTTTTTTGAGGGGTCTTTGAGACAATCTCCCTGTAGCCCCAACTGGCCTGGGGCTTTCTCTGTAGACCAGGATGGCCTTGAACTCAGATCAGCTTGCCTCTGCCTTCCGAGTGCTGGGATTAAAGGCTTGCGCTACCATGCCCCCACTAGCCAAACTTTTTTTTGGTCTTTTTGAGACAGGGTCTACCTATAGCTCCGGCTGTCCTGGAACTCACTATTGTAGACCAGGCTGGCCTTGAACTCACAAAGATCCGCCTGCCTCTGCCTCCCAAGTGCTAGGATTAAAGGCATGCGCCACCACACCCGGCTGCCAAACTTTTATACAACTCAAAAGTCATCTCCTCTGGAATCCTCTGGGGTTTTCCTCAGTATATGAAAATGAAGCATGATGTGTGTGTATATGAGTGACATGCCTTTAGTCCCAGCACTTGGAGGCAGAGGCAGAGGCAGGGGCAGAAGCAGATGGACCTCTGTGATCTTGAGGCAAGCCTGGTCTACATAGACTTCTAGGCAGCCAGAGCTACAAAGTGAGAATCTGTTAATCTGTTTACAAAAAAAAAAAAAAATAGGAGTGTGTGTGTGTGTGTGTGTGTGTGTGTGTGTGTGTGTGGTGCTGGGGATGGAACCCCAGACCTTGCACACTAGGCATGCTCTATCCCTGAGCTGCACCGCCAATGAGAAGCATTACTTTTTTTTGGTCTTTTCGAGACAGGGTCTCTCTGTAGTCCCAGCTGTCCTGGAACTCACTCTGTAGACCAGGCTGGCCTTGAACTCACAAAGATCCGCCTGCCTCTGCCTCCCAAGTGCTAGGATTAAAAGTGTGTGCCACCACACCCGGTGACCATATTGTCTTAAAATGTAACGCTTCTCTGGCCGGGCATGGTGGCGCGTACCTTTAATCCTAGCACTTGGGAGGCAGAGGCAGGCAGATCTTTGTGAGTTCAAGGCCAGCCTGGTCTACAGAGTGAGTTCCAGGTCAGTTGGGGCTACAGGGAGACCCTGTCTCAAAAAAAACAGCAATAATAATAATGATAATTTTTATTTTATGGGGCTGGAGAGATAGCCTAGCGGTTAAGAGCGCTGACTGCTCTTGCAGAGGACCCAGGTTCAATCCCCAGCACCCACATGGTGGCTGAGTACCATCTGTAACTCTAATTCCAGGAGAACTCCAGTTCCAGGGGAATCCAAGACCCTCTTTGACCTCCGAGGTATTGCATGACACGGGTGCACAAACCTACATGCAGACAGTACATTCATACACATTGAAAATAAATAAATAAATAATTAAAATATATATAATTTTTATTTTAAATATTCTACTATTTTTACATATATGTGTGTATTGCCTGCATGTGTACAGCTGTGCCTGTGTCATACAATGCCTGCAGAGGTCAGAAGAGGGTGTTGGATCCCCTTGGAACTGGAATTACAGATGGTTGTAAGCCATCATGTGGGTGGGAGGAATTGAACCCAGATCCTCTGCAAAATCAGCAAGTGTTCTTTTTTTTTTTGGTCTTTTCGAGACAGGTTCTCCCTGTAGCCCCAGCTGTCCTGGAACTCACTCTGTAGACCAGGCTGGCCTTGAACTCACAGAGATCCGCCTGCCTCTGCCTCCCAAGTGCTAGGACTAAAGGCATGCACCACCACGCCCGGCCAGCCAGTGTTCTTAACTGCTGAGCTGTCTCTCCAGCCCATAAATTTTATTTTTATTTTATGTGTATGAGCACATTGCCTGCATTGTATGTAAATGTACCCATGTTCTGCAATGCCTGAGGAGGTCAGAAGAGGGTGTCAGATCCCATGGAATTGGAGTTACAGTTGTTAGCTGCCATGTGTGTGCTGGGAATCAAGCCTGGGTCCCTTCAAGAGCAGCCACTGCTCTTAACCACTGAGACATCTCTCCAGCCCCCCAAACAATACACTTCTCAGATACACTAGTGGACACATCAGGCAGGTGGTAAAGCAGGAGAAACTATGCCATAGTTCTTGAATGCTATTTGATGAGGGGAAACTAGGAGTCTGTTTATACATTCCAAATACATGGTCACAGAGCTGCTAGGTCAGGTACAGAGGAGGGCAATAAATGGATGGTAAGGGGGCTAAAGGTGCCCCAAGGTAATTCGGTTTTGTATTTGCAACATTCCAACAACCCCTCCACATCGCTGAATTCTATTCAGTCAGTCAGCCGTTGGAGTTGCAGTTCATCTTCTAGGAATTCTCCTTCACAGGTCTCCCTGGTGATCAAGCAACATGTTTTGTGCATGTTGGGAGCAGGGAACATATTTGTTAAATATTACAGCATAACTTCTGTTCTAGTTTCTCTTCAATTGCTGTGATAAAACAGTCTGACCAATACCAATTTGGCCCATGCTCAGCCTGCTTTCTTTTTTTTTTTTTTGGTCCTTTTGAGACAGGGTCTCCCTTTAGTCCCAGCTGGCTTGGAGCTCACTATGTAGACCAGGCTGGCCTTGAACTCACAGAGATCCATCTGCCTCTGCCTCCTGAGTGCTAGGATTAAAGGCGTGCACCACTACACCCAGAGAGCCTGCTTTCTTATACAATACACAGCCTGCTCAGGAGTGGCACTGTCCACAGGGGCCTGGGCCCTCCGACATCGACATTGATCAACAATCATGAAAATACCCCACAGACATGGCCACAGACAGGTCCAATGGAGCAAATTTCCCAATTGAGGCTCCCTCAACCCAGGTGTGTCAAGTTGACACTAAAGCTATCCAGCACAATTGACCCCTTATCAACTTGACACAGAAAACACATCACTATTAAACCTTTCCATTTATTGTCCCTAAGATAATGATGTTTCCATTTGTAAGAAGTGTTCTTTGTAACGAGCAGGTAACCACTAGGTCCTGCTAAGGGAAGGGGAACATAGTACTTGCCTGCGGCCATTGTAGGGAACTGGCTTCTCCACACAGAGACCAGCCAGATACTTCCATAGTCCGGCCTGAGAGGTACCTCCAACTCAGGCCCTTAGTCTGAGTTGGGGCTACTGGGAGACCCTGTCTCAAATCCCCATGTCCAAAATAATAAAAAAGAAAAGGAGCCCTTAATCCCAGCATTTGGGAGACAGAGGAAGGTGAATCTCTTTGAGCTTGAGGCCAACCTGGTCTACATAGTGAATTCCAGGCCATCTAGAGTTACATCATGAGACTTTGTTTCAAAAAATAATTTAAAAATAAATAAAATTAAGAAAACATTTGTGGGGGGAGGTCCAGGCATGGGAGCATACACCTGTAATCCCAGAATGAGGAGGTAGAGGTAAGAGAATTGCTGCAAGTTGGAGCCCAGTCTGGCCTGTGTAGTGAGTTCCAGGATAGCCAGGGTTATATAGTGAGACCTTGAACCAAAACAAACACATGGACAGACAGACAAAATTTTCCCATAAAGAGGATTAGGAGTACAAGGCCCTGAATTTAATCTCCAGATTAAAAAAAAAAAAAGCAAAACCAAAAATTAAGACAAAACAACATTCCCACCAAAAAGGTCAACACAAAGTGAATAGCCAGTATGCTGAGAGCTTGTCCCTCATCAACCTAACCTGCCCTAGGCAGGTGAGACCATACAAGCAGTGTTGCAGACCTGGGCCAATCAGAAGACGACAAGAGGAGAGCGGGAATGCGAACAGTACGTAACCCCTAACCCTGCCCCAATGCGAACAGTACATAACCCCTAACCCTGCCCCCAATAAACAGCTCGTCCTCTGTCTGCGTTCACCCGATTCCCAGGGTCTGTGTTTTGACTCTGTGCCTCTCACCCCCATTCCTTCTTCGGTTGGACCCCGAAATTCCCCAGCAGGCCTGGGGGATTGTCAACAACAAAGGGTTTTTACAGCAGATTATATATATAATATATATATATATATATAATATATATTATCAAATCTAGACCCATGTCCCCCCATCCCCCACCCAGAGTTCATGCATTCTGCCAAACATGCTTTTCATCTCTTTCTCAGTCTTTCTCAATATTCTCCATGTGGAAGTTGACTGTTTTGAGCAGAAGTTCACTGTTTCAGTCAGTTCTTTGATGCAGTCCTTTCTATTGTTGTTGTTTTTGTTGTTGTTTCCAATATGCATCACTCCCAACTGCTTTGGACAAAAGCTCAAGGGGCCGTGCACAAGAAATACTTGCAACTAGGTAATTGGCACTAGCATCCATAGATGAGGGATACCATTCATCGTTTGTTTTTCTGGGACTGTGTTACTTCACTCAGCATGATGTCCTCTAGCTCCAGCCATTTACCTGCAAAGCTTATGATGTCGTCTTACTTTACTGCTGCATAGAACTCCATTGTGTAGATGAACCACTTTTTTCTTTATCCACTCATCAGTTGAGGGACATTTGGGTTGTTTCCACTCTTTGCTATTGTGAAGAAAGCTGCAATAAACATAGATGTGCATGTATCTCTGTGATAGGATGAGTCTTGTGAGTATATATCCAACAGTGATATGACTGGGTAAGGTGATAAGCTCATTTTGAGTCTTCTAAGAGTTCTCCACACTGCTTTCCATAGGGTTTGCATGAGTTTGCTTTCCCACCAGCAGTGGATGAATCTTCTCCTTTGCCCACAACTTCTCCAGCATTTGATATCCTTTGTTTTCTGGATCATAGCCAGTCTTACTGGAGTAAGATGAAATCTTAAGGTGGTTTTACTTTAATTTGCATTTCCTTAATTTTTAGCTATGTTGAACACTTTCAAAGATCTTTCTCAGCCATCTTTACTTCTCCAATTGTGAAATCTCTGTTTAGATCTTTACTTCATCTTTTGAGTAGGTCATTTGTTTCTTTGCTCCTTTGTTTTTTGAGTCTATACTCTGGATGTTAATGCTCTATCAGATGTTTCACTGGTGAAGGTTTCTTCCCACTCTGTGGGTTTTCTCTTCACTTCTTTTGTTGTACAGAAGCTTTTGAGTTCAATAAGGTCCCACTTGTCTATTGTTTATCTTGTTTCCTGCACAGCTGCTGTCTGATTTGGTAAGAATTTTCCTATGCCTATGTCTTGTAGATTACTGCCAATGTTTTCTTCTGTAATTTTCAGAGTTTTGGGTTTCATATTGAGATCTTTGATCAATNTTCCAGGAGAACTCCAGTTCCAGGGGAATCCGAGACTCTCTTCTGACCTCCACGGCATTGCACAACACGGGTGCACAAACCTACATGCAGACAGTACATTCATACACATACAGAAATAAATTAAAAAATTAAAAAGGAAACTATTAATTAAAAAAAAAAATTCTGTATTTCGCCGGGCATGGTGGCACACACCTTTAATCCTAGCACTTGGGAGGCAGAGGCAGGTGGATCTTTGTGAGTTCAAGGCCAGCCTGGTCTACAAAGTGAGTTCCAGGACAGCTGGGGCTACAGGGAGACCCTATCTCAAAAAGACCAAAATAAATAAATAAATAAATAAATAATAAAATTCTGTATTTCACTGGGCGTGGTGGCACACACCTTTAATCCTAGCACTTGGGAGGCAGAGGCAGGCCGATCTCTTTGAGTTCAAGGCCAGCCTGGTCTACATAGCAAGATCCAGGACAGCTGGAGCTACAGGGAGACCCTGTCTCAAAAAGATTAAAAAAAAAAATCTGTATTTCAGTGTAACTGTTTTTGTAACTTATATCCATCCATCCCTGGATTTAGGTCAGAAGAATTAAGGATCTTCATGCTGGAAATGCCTGAGAGCAGGAAAGCGTGGTACAGGGTCAGATGAGGGACAATACTCCCTTAATTTACAATATGCTGCATTGACTGGTGCTATTTTTTTTCTGGATACTTTTTTTTTGGTCTCTCTCTCTCTCTCTCTCTCTCTCTCTCATCATCTATCTATGTATATATATATATTTTTTTAATTTATTTCCATATGTGTATGAATGTACTGTCTGCATGCAAGTTTGTGCACCTTGTGCACCCGTGTCGTGCAATGCCGCGGAAGTCAGAAGAGGGTGTCGGACTCCCCTGGAACTGGAGTTCTCCTGGAATTGGAGTTTCATACGGTTCTCGGCCGCCATGTGGGTGCTGGGGATCGAACCCAGGTCCTCTGTAAGAGTGGTCGGTGCTCTTAACTGCTAGGCCATCTCTCCAGCCCCATATATATTTTTTATCTGTATGAATGTACTGTCTGCATGTAGGTTTGTGCACCAGTGTCGCGCAATGGCTGTGGAGATCAGAAGAGGGTGTCAGATTCCCCTGGAGCTGGAGTTAAAGATGGTTTTCAGCCGCCATGTGGGTGCTGGGGATCAAACCCGGGTCCTCTGCAAGAGCGGTCGAGCTGGCTAGGCCATCATCTCTCAAGCCCAACTGGTGCTATTTTTACACAGTGAATCAACAGCTTTGCAGCACAGTAAGAAAATATTCATCCTCTTTTTAAAAAATTTTTAAAAAGATTTCATTTATTATTATTTTGGTGGTTTTGAGACAGGGTCTCCCTGTAGTCCCAGCTGTCCTGGAACTCACTCTGTAGACCAGGCTGGCCTTGAACTCACAAAGATCCGCCTGCCTCTGCCTCCCAAGTGCTAGGATTAAAGGCGTGTGCCACAACCCCCGGCTTATTTATTATTTTTATTTTAGGTATATGAGTATATTTTCTGCATGTATGTGAGTGCATTGTGTCGTGCAATGCTGTGGAGGTCAGAAGAGGTATCAGATGTGGGTGCTTAGAATGAAACCTGGGTCCTGTGCTTTTAGCCACTGAGCCATCTCTCCAGCCTTGGCCTTATGTTTTGAACACATTTATAGCATCTAGATTTTCACTTACTGGTCCAGGAGAAAGAGAGCTAATTGACATCCTCAAGGATGCGGGCCTCACAGAGGTGACTCGCTCCACCCCCCGCCCCGCGCCCACCCATCCCTTTCGCATTCATTTAAGCCATTCTTTTTCTGATCACCAGGGGGCACCCACAGACTCAATGTGTGCTAGCACCTTGCCTCTTCAGGCTTGACAAGGAGAGGAGGCGCCTGGCTAATCCACTATCCTCACAGAGCTATTTTTAAGCTCTTACTCCTGGTTTTCCTTCCTATTTTCCGTCATCCACGTGCTCAACGTCCTCTCAGTTCTATTTCAGGTAACTGTCTGCAGATGCTTGTGTGACGGAGGCAGGAGTCCAGGCAGGCTGTAAGTGTCTGAACATCTTCCATGGGAAAACTGCAACAGAACAAAATTTTCCCAGCACATTTTTTTTTTTTTTTTTGTATTTTTGAGACAAAGTTTCCCTTTCCCTTTAGTCCCAGCTGGCCGGGAGCTCGCTCTGTAGACCAGGCTGGCCTTGAACTCACAGAAATCTGCCTGCCTCTGCCTCCCAAGTGCTGGGATTAAAGGTGTGTGCCACCAGGCCTGGCCTTCCCAACACATTCTTTTCAATATTTTCGTGGTGAGAAGCCTAAATCCCTTTAAGATGTAGGCAATGAGGAGCCAAGGCTAGGTTAAGCGTAATTTTGTTTTTTACCCAAATGTCTTATGACAATACTGTAACAAGACTGTTTCCTTATGTACCAAATCTCCTTCAGACAATGCTGATGGGAGCCCAGACTTTGCTTGAGCCATGGAATCAGTGCAGTGTTTTTCTAGGTATCTCCATTAGAGGGGGAACCCCCAACTTCATGGCTTTGTTGTCACTCACCCCCTCTCTGTGGTAAATACTTCTTGAATTTTACCTAGGGAGCTGGAAAAAAAATCGTTTTTTTTTTTTTTAAACATTTTTATTTTATTTTTTGTTTGTTGGCAGCTAAGAACCGTCTTTAAACTGGGCGTGGTGGCACATGCCTTTAATCCCAGCATTCTTGAGGCAGAGGTAAGCAGATGTCTGTGAAATCGAAGCCAGTCTGGTCTACATAGCAAGTTCTAGGCCATTTGGGACTATAGAGAGACCCTGTCTCAAAAAGGAACCCCCCCCCAAAATAATTTTGAAACAGGGTCTTGCTGTGTAGCCTAGGCTGATCCCGAACTCATAATCAGCCTGCCTCAGCCTCCCAAGTGCTGGATTACAGGCTGTGTGACACCACACCTGGCTTGATATAGAAAATTTTTTATTCAGGCCGGGCATGTTGGTGCTCGCCATTAATCCTAGCACTTGGGAGGCTGTTCTAGTCTGTCTTCCATTGCTGTGACAAAACACTCTGACCGACACCAACTTGGGGAGGAAAGGGTTTATTCAGCTTACATCTCCTGGGTCACAGTTGATCACTCAGGGAGCCCAAGGTAAGAACTCAGGGCAGGAACCTGGAGGCAGGAGCTGAAGCACAGGCCATGGAGGAATGCTGTCCACTGGCTTGCTCCTGGCTTGCTCTCTGGCTCATGCCCAGCCTGCCTTCTTATACTGTCACTGCTCAACAATCAAGACAATACACCACAGATGTGGCCACAGGCCAATCCAATGGAGCCAATTCCCCAACCGAGGCTCCCTCAACCCAGGTGTGTCAAGTTGACACTAAAGCTATCCAGCACAGAGGCAGAGGCTGGCGGATCTTTGTGAGTTCAAGGCCAGCCTGGTCTACAGAGAATTCCAGGACAGCTGGGGCTACAGGGAGACCCTGTCTCAAAAAGACAAAAAAAAAAAGAAAAGTTTTTATTCTATTTGTAAAAATATTTTATTATTTTTTATTTTGTGTGTATGAGTGGATTGCCTGCATGTGCATAAGTGCACCCATGTCATGCAATACTCATGGAGGTCAGAAGAGGGTATCAGATCCCCTGGAACTGGAGTTGTGGATGGTTGTTAGGCACCACGTGAGTGCTGAGAATTGAACCCAGGACATCTAGAGGAACAGCCAGTGCTCCTAATCTCTGGAGAATCTCTCCAGCCCCTATTCTATTTATTTTTTTAAAATATATTTTATTATTATTTACCTGTATGAATGTACTGTCTGCATGCAGGTTTGCACAACCGTGTCATGCAATGCCTAGGAGAGGTCAGAAGAGGGCGTCAGACTCCCCTGGAACTGGAGTCAAAGATGGTTCTCAGCCGCTATGTGGGTGCTTGGGGACCGAACCCGGGTCCTCTGCAACAGCAGTCGGTGCTCCCAACTGCCAGACCATCTCTCTAGCCCCTTCTATTTAATGAATTAAATTTTTTTTTTTTTTGGTCTTTCGAGACAGGGTCTCCCTGTAGTCCCAGCTGTCCTGGAACTCACTCTGTAGACCAGGCTGGCCTTGAACTCACAGAGATCCACCTGCCTCTGCCTCCCAAGTGCTAGGATTAAAGGTGTCTATTTAATATTGTTTTATGTGTATGAATTTTGCCCACATGTAACAGGAGGTCAGAAGAGGGCATCGGATCCCCTGAAACTGCAGCTATGGATGTCAATGGTATCTGGGACACAAGCTGGGTGCTAGGAATTGAACCCAGGTTCCCTGCAAGAGCAACCAGTCCTCTTAACTGCTGAGTCATCTCTCCAGCCCCTATTTTTTATTGTAGTTTATTTATCTTTGTGCACATGCGTGTGCCACAGTGGGTATATGGAGGTCAGAAGACAGTTTACAAGAATTGGTTCTCTCCTTCCACCACATAGGTGCTGAGGATTGCGCTCAGGTTGTCAAGCTGGGTGGCAAGTGTCTTTTACCCACTGAGCATTCTGGTTGGCTCTGATCTGGAAATATTAAAGAGGAGCATGCAAGTGGAAAGGAGACTCTGGACTGGAGGCCTGGCCTACCTGTGGGCCTTTTATTCTAGTCATGAAATCTTTAGTTTTTGGTAGACAGGAACTTGAAGAAAAGATTCCTTTGTGTGCAAAATCCTTTGTATTTATGAAGAGGCTGTTTTGAGAAGTGGGATTATGGACTGGGAATGGACATTTCAAAATTTACCAGAGATAGCTAGATTACCCTCCAAAAGGTTGTACAAATTTATGCTCTAAAGAAAAAGACTGGCAATGCATGCATACAGTCCCAACTCTTGGAAGGTAGAAGTAGGAGTGCCATAGTTCAATACCATCCTCAGCCACATAGTGGGTTCAAAGCCAGTCTCCACTTTGTGAGATCCTGCCTCACAAACAAACAAACAAACGAACAAACACAAACTGGCTGTTTTTGCAGAGGACCTGAGATTGGTTCCCAGTACCCACATGGCAGCTGACAAACCTATAACTCCATTTCCAGGAGGATCTGATGCCCTCTTCTGGCCTTCATAGGTACTGTGCTCACATGGTGCATTTACATGCATGCAGGCAAAAACACTTAGACACATAACAATACAAATAAATAGAATAACAAATTGTAACATATCACCTCTGTAGTTTGCAGACTATAAACTTGTTGGTCACGGTCTGTCATTTCTATTCCAACTTAGATTACAAATGTCTCCTTTCCAGAAAGATTTAAAATGTGAAGGTCTTTGGAGATATGTGATATGAGCTAGCTCTCCAATAAACAACCTATTCTTTCATTTTCTTTTCTTTTCTCTTTCTTTCTTTTTTAAATTTTATTATTAATTTTTATTTATTTCTGTATGTGTATGAATGTACTGTCTACATGCAAGTTTGTGCACCTGTGTTGTGCAATGCCGCGGAGGTCAGAAGAGGGTGTCAGATTCCCCTGGAACTGGAGTTCTCCTGGAATTGGAGTTTCAGACGGTTCTCAGCCACCATGTGGGTGCTGGGGATCGAACCCGGGTCCTCTGTAAGAGCAGTCGGCGCTCTTAACCTCTAGGCCATCTCTCCAGCCCATCTCTCTCTTTCTTTTTCTTTCTTTCTTTCTTTTTCTTTCTTTCTTTCTTTTTCTTTCTTTCTTTCTTTCTTTCTTTCTCTCTCTCTCTCTCTCTTTCTTTCTATCTTTCTTTCTTGTAAGATTTATTATTTGTTGTTGTTGTTGTCTTTTTGAGACAGGGTCTCCCTGTAGCTCCAGCTGTCCTGGAACTCACTATGTACACCAGACTGGCCTCGAACTCACAAAGACCGCCTCTGCCTCCTGAGTGCTGGGATTAAAGGTGTGCACCACCACGCCCGGCTAAGATTTATTATTTTTATGTTATGTATATGAGTGTTTTGCCTGCATGTATTTAAGTTCATCTGTGTCGTGCAATGCTCACATAGGCCAGAGGAGGGTGTCAGATCATCTGGAACTGGAGTTATAGAGGGCTGTTAGCCACCATGTGGTGCTGGGAACTGAACCTGGGTCTTCTGCAAGAGCAGCCAATGCTCTTAACTACTGAGCCATCTCTCCAACCCCTTTCTCTCTTTTTTTAATTTTATTAGAGTTTAAGCCGGGCGTGGTGGCGCACGCCTTTAATCCTAGCACTCGGGAGGCAGAGGCAGGTGGATCTTTGTGAGTTCAAGGCCAGCCTGGTCTACAGAGTGAGTTCCAGGACAGCTGGGGCTACAGGGAGACCCTGTCTCGAAAAGAACAACAACAAAAAAAATTTTATTAGAGTTTAAAAGAAAAACCCCAGGACAGGCAAATCCTGTCTTGGCAGCTGCTGAGTGGAGGACAATGGAGGAGAGAAGTTAAAAAGTCTTGCTATTTGCCGGGCGTGGTGGCGCATGCCTTTAATCCTAGCACTTGGGAGGCAGAGGCAGGCGGATCTTTGTGAGTTCAAGGCCAGCCTGGTCTACAGAGCTAGTTCCAGGCCAGCCGGGGCTACAGGGAGACCCTGTCTCAAAAAGACAAAAAAAAAAA
>VZQC01010000.1:270217-389335 GCA_009823505.1 Rhizomys pruinosus
TAATTTTATTTATTTCCGTATGTGTATGAATGTACTGTCTGCATGCAAGTCTGTGCACCCGTGTCGTGCAATGCCGCGGAGGTCAGAAGAGGGTGTCGGATTCCCCTGGAACTGGAGTTCTCCTGGAATTGGAGTTTCAGACGGTTCGCGGCCGCCATGTGGGTGCTGGGGATTGAACCCGGGTCCTCTGTAAGAGCGGTCGGCGCTCTTAACCGCTAGGCCATCTCTCCAGCCCCAGTTTTATTTATTTTTATGTGTATGAATGTACTGTCTGCATGTAGGTTGGTGCACCCATGTTGTGCAATGCCGTGGAGGTCAGAAGAGGGCGTCGGATTCCCCTGGAACTGGAGTTAAAGACGGTTCTCAGCTGCCATGTGGGTGTTCGGGATCGAAGCTTGGTCAGCTCTTTTAACTGCTGAGCCATCTCTCCAGCCCCGCATCTCCCTGCTTCTATGTTAGGGCTTCAGACAAACAAGATGTGCCCCCCGCTGCAAAACCAAAACTGTCCCCCAGGTTCTGCAGGTTGTCCTGAAGTGGTAACTGTGGACTGTGCCTTTATATCCACATCTCCCTCGGCAGCTGGGGTTCCTGGAAGAGAGTACACACTCTGGTTTTATTGAGCAAGGTCCTGAGAGGGAGGCATCGAGGCCAAGAATGACTTCAGTCCCCAGAGCCACTCCTCAGGAACACGGATCTGTCCTCAGTGTTTCTCTCATGTCATTTTAAGGCGGTATCTCTGCCACTGCCACCTCCTCATGGGTGTCCAAAGGACAGGGGAGGAGGCTGACCAATCTTGGACCTGGGCCTTCCCTGGGTCCTCAGTAACTGCCTCTACCCCAAGGGGTACTACCTTGTTTATGCAGAGCCTGGCCTCTCCGTCAGCCACAGATTACAGCCGCGCTTACCTCTTAAGACAGAGCCAGGCTGAGCAGAGCTCCTTAGCCGTGAGCTGGCTATTTATATCCAAGCGTTTCCCGGGCCACAAATTCCCTCTGCTTCATGGCGGGGTGGGGCGGTGTGGGGCGGGGTGCTGGCACTGGGTCTTATAGGGTCTTGATTAAGATAAGGACTGTGTTGTAGGCCGCTCCCCACGGCTGAGGCAAACATGGCCTGGATAAGGCCCCATGTCAGAGCTGTTTTGGAGGAACAACTACACTGTAGTGGGTAAATCAATAAATTAGCAGGGAAAGACATGGCGCCCATGTAGTGGGGAGAGGTCCAGAAACACATCCCATAATGATTTTATCCCAGCCCCCCGGGGGGAGGGATGACCAGGGGCTCTGGCCATTCTCTTGACCTCTGACTTTGGTCACCCATCTGAAAATTGAGAATCTAAGTGACTGGTAGAGATTCAGTGCTGCCACGTGGCTCAGGCCCAGCCTTTGGCTCTCCTCCCCTCCCCCTTCCTGGCTCCTTCCCTTCCTCTGTTATCCCCCACCCCTGCCTCCCCGGCTAGGCTTTTTATTTTTAAAAAAATTTTTTTTTTATTATTATTTATTTATTTATTTTTGTATGTGTATGAATGTACTGTCTGCATGCAGGTCTGTGCACCCGTGTCGTGCAATGCCGCGGAGGTCAGAAGAGGGTCTCGGATTCCCCTGGAACTGGAGTTCTCCTGGAATTGGAGTTACAGACGGTTCTTAGCCGCCATGTGGGTGCTGGGGATCGAACCCGGGTCCTCTGCAAGAGCGTCGGTGCTCTTAACCGCTAGGCTATCTCTCCAGCCCCATCGGCTAGGCTTTTTAAAAAAAATTTCTTCTTTAAGTATATTAGACATAAATAACAGCAGATAGAGAGGGGCTATGTAAAAATGTGCTGAGCCTGTCCTCAGGGAGCCCCAGTCTGAGGGGACATGGCCTGTCCTCAGGGACCCCCCAGTCTGAGGAGACATGGCCTGTCCTCAGGGACCCCCAGTCTGAGGGGACATGGCCTATCCCATGGAGACCAGCAGAGTGTCTTGCTCAATGGAGCCTCTGCTGTCCTCCTCCCCATGTCTGCAGGCCTGGCTCGCACCTCAGATACGCTGGTGGTGGGTATGATGCAGGGGTACAGACTTTACCTCACCTTAGGGTATTGGGGCATATAATGTAAAGATGGTGGCTAGGCTCTTGGGAAGTAAGACAAGAGGATCAGAAGTTCAAGGTCACCTCAGCTACGTAGAGACTTCAAGGCCAGTATGAACTAGAGACCCTAGTTCCTGGAGAAGTGGGTAAATTCCGAGACAACAGTGAAGTGAGAGAGCAGTTGCTGTGAGGGTCTGTGATCTCCTGTGGTCTCAGAGCGAGGCTCTGCCCCACTCAGGGCCCCACTTTCCCCTCTATAGAACTAGAACAGTCTGGTGCTTTTCAAGGTCCTGTCAAGAGGGCTGTAAGTGGGAAGGATCCAGTGTTTTCTGGAGTCTAAGGGAATGCCAGGTTTGGTCAAGTGCTTTGCTTGTATTACCCGAGAGGTGAAGGGATGACAGCCGCCCCTCACAGGCCTAGAAAGGTGAGCCTTATAGTCAGGCAGCAGCATTGGGACTCCAAGGTCTGTCCCTGGGGGTTCTAGAAATGGCTTCAGAGAATATTGTGCCCAGAGAGAAGGTTCATGAAATAACCCACAGGCCAGGAATGACGAAGAGCAGCATTCTAGCGTGGAAGACCTTGGCTTCGAACAAGGCATGTTGAGAGTCTTGGGAGTGGGCTGGAGGGACATGTCAGAGGCCACGTTCTGCTCAGTGTGCCCAGGACCACTGGCCTTCAAGAGGGGAACAGGGGATGTAAGCTGAAGGCTGTGCTGACTCCCCTCCAGCCTGCTTTCCTGCCTGTGCCTGACCCGGGCACCCTCACCATCGCTGACCCAGCGCTGATTAGGTTGGGCGCTGAGCTCAAGCTTGCTGCTACAGGGGGCACTGGGGGAGCCGAACAAGCTCTGCTTCCTGCGCTTCCTGACACCTGGGTCTCCTGCCTTGGAGAGACTCCTGACCAGCATCTGCCCCCAAGAGCACCACAGCCACTAACTCAGCAGTGACAGTGTCACGTGATATAGGCTCCCAGTTTCCCAGGATGATCCTCTTTGCCTTTGCCCGTGAGCTCATACTTTTTTGGGGGGTGGCAGTCTTTTTGAGACAGGGTCTCTCTGTGGCCCCAGCTGGCCTGGAGCTCACTCTGTAGACCAGGCTGGGCTCATGCTCTTTCCTGTGTTTCCCTACAATCTCATGTCACCCTCAGTTTATAGATGACAAAGCTCAGGCAGACTGTGGATAAGGAACTTGTCTAACAGGAAGAAGTTGATCTGTGCTGGGTGTGCTGACACACACCTTTAATCCCAGCACACAGAGGACAAGTTGGTCTACATAGCTAGTTTCAGGAAAGCCGCGGCTGCAGGGAGACCCTGTCTCAAAACGACCAAAAAAAAAAAAAATTGATCTGTGGGAGGGCAGGAGTCAAATGAGTGGTCCTCTCTTACCTCATCCCATGCCCATGCTACCCAGGGCGACCCATTTTCTAAGTAATATATCCTGTCCAAGAAGTAGAGGTCAGGACTGAAGGATATGCGAACTACATCCACAATGTATGTGAGCTACGTCCACAATGTGTGTGAGCTACGTCCACAATGTGTGTGAGCTACGTCCACAATGTGTGTGAGCTACGTCCACAATGTGGACAGCCTTCCTAATCCTGATGCGTGGAAATCAGGCAGCTCACAGGAAAGGTATTGCAGATGGATCTTAAGCATGACAAAATATGCTCAGAAAGAGAAAAATGGGAAGTCCAGTAACTTCCAGGAGGCTGACTAGATGACTCAGCTGGGTCAAGCTCTTGCCATCTGGTCTCCCCGGAGCCCCAGTTGCCCTAGTACTCGCTATGTAGACAAGGCTAGCCTCCAACTCACGGAGATCTGCCTGCTTCTGCCTCTTGAGTGCTAGGATTAAAAGTGTGCACTATTGCACTTGCCTTATTTATAATTATTATTGTGTGTGTATGCAAGTATGTATATAGGGGTGCATGTGTTCCATGGTGCATGTGTGGAGGTCAGATGGCAACTTGTGGAAGTCGTTTCTCTCTCCTTCTACCATGTGAGTCCTGGGGATCAAACTCAGGTTTGTCAGGCTTGGTAGCCAGCGCCTTACCTGCTGAGACATCTCCTTAGCTCCATGTGGGTCTTTTTAATTTTTAATTTAATTTTATGTGTGTGGGTGTGTACACATGTGAGGGTGCATGTGTGCATGGAGGTCCAAGGACAACCTCAGGTGTCCTTCCTCAGGTGCTGTCCACTTGTTTGGGGGGAGACACGATCGATCTCTCACTGGGCTGCAGCTCACCAAATAGGCTACTGGCTGGACAGCGAGCCCCAGATCTGCCTGGCTCTGAGCCCCCAGCACTGGGATCACAGCCATGTGGCATCACATCAGCTTTTTTTCCTTAAAGGCTTTTCAAAAATGTTTTTACTTATTATTTTTATTTTATGTATATGAGTGTATTTCCTGCATGTATGAGGGTACCTGTGTTATGCAGTGCATGTGGAGGTCAGAAGAGGGCATCAGATCCCCTGGAACTGGAGTTACGGATGGTTGTTAGTTGCCATGTGGGTGCTGGGAATCGAAACTGGGCCCTCTGCAAGAGCAGCCAATGCTCTTAACTAATGAGCCATCTCTCCAGCCCAGCTTTTTTGTTTTTTTCTCCAGGTCCTCATGCTTGCATGGTCAAGCACTTTAGCAACTGAACAAGCTCCTTAGCCTTTATTTATTTATTTATTTATTTGATGACAGGGTTTTATTTCATCCAGACTGGCCTTTAACTTTCTATGTAGCTGAGGATGACCTGGAACTCCTATCCTCCTGCCTCTACCTCCCAAGTGCTGGGGTTACAGGTGTGCACCCACGCCTGAACAAGTGCCTGTATCCTAAGTGTGCCACTGGAAGAATTTTGCCACACTCATGTCAGGGAGCACATACCGACCCTGTAGAGGGGGGAGACTTTTCACCATAAATATTCCTTTTGGGATGTGGGGAGATGGCTCAGTGGTTAACAGCGAGGACTTCTCTTGCAGAGGACCTGTGTTCAGTTCCCAGCACCCATGTCAGGTGGCTCACAACTGCTTTGAATCCAGTTTCAGGAAATCCAAGGCCAGAGTCTGTGGGCACCTGAACTCTTGGGCACACATCCTTTTTTTTTTTTTTTTGTCTTTTTTGAGTCAGGGTCTCCCTTTAGTCCCAGCTGGCCTGGAGCTCACTACGTAGACCAGGCGGGCCTTGAACTCACAGAGATCTGCCTGCCTCTGCCTCCCAAGTGCTAGGATTAAAGGTGTGTGCCACACCACGCCCTGTTTATAGGCACACATCCTTACACAGACATGTGGATATACACAATTAAAAATAATACTGTGGGGCTGGAGAGATAGCCTAGCGGTTAAGAGCACCGACGCTCTTGCAGAGGACCTGGGTTCGATCCCCAGCACCCACATGGCGGCTAAGAACCGTCTGTAACTCCAATTCCAGGAGAACTCCAGTTCCAGGGGAATCCGAGACCCTCTTCTGACCTCCGCGGCATTGCACGACACGGGTGCACAGACCTGCATGCAGACAGTACATTCATACACATACAAAAATAAATAAATAAATAATAAAAAAAAATTAAAAAAAAAAATAATAATACTGTGAGGTGTGGTGGCACACGTCTTTGATCCTAGCACTTGGGAGGCAGAGACAGGCGGATCTTTGTGAGTTCAGGTCAGCCTGGTCTACAGAGTGAATTCCAGGACAGCTGGGGCTACAGGGAGACCCTGTCTTGAAAAAGAGAAAAAAAAAAATACAAGAAGCCGGGCATGATGGCACATGCCTTTAATCCTAGCACTCGGGAGGCAGAGGCAGGCGGATCTTTGTGAGTTCAAGGCCAGCCTGGTCAACAGAGTGAGCTCCAGGACAGCTGGAGACCCTGTCTCGAAAAGACAAAAAAAATAAATAAATAAATAAAATAAAATAAATAAATAAAATTTAAAAATTAAAAATAAAAAGAAACACACATGAACACAGAAACGCAGAAGTTGCTGTGTTTACCTGACAGCTTGGAGAGCCGAGAGAGCTGCACCCCTCAAGGAAAGTAAGGAGGCCTCGCTGCTGGTGTGGTTCACAGCAGGCTGCCTTTGCCCCAGCCCTCCACATCCAGCCTCTGCACAGGCCCTGGGCCAGAGAAGGCCTTCCAAAAGCATCTATCCTGAAAGTGCCTTGGTTGTGAGTGATCTGTGAAGGGGAGAAAAGGCTGGTGGGGGGTTAGGAAATTCCGACCATCACAAATGCCAGGCAGTATGTCACGCAGGGTTACCAGTGGGCCTTCCTTCCTCCCAGCCAGGCATGATTCTGAGAAGTGCTTGCAGGGACTGGTGAGACGGCTCATTGGGTAAAGGTGCTTGCTGCCAAGCCTGATGACCTGAGTTCAACCCCTGGGACCCACATGGTGGGAGGAGAGAATCAATTTCTGAAAGTTGTCCTCTGACCTCCACTTGCATGCCATACTCATGCACACACACGCAGAGAGAGAGGGAGACACAGACAGAGACAGAGAGACAGAGACAGGCAGGGAGATAGACAGGGAGATGGAGACAGATACCAAGGGAGACCCAGAGACAGAGACAGAGACAGAGCCCAGGGCTAGAGACACAGAGAGATGCAGAGAGAAAAAAGGTTTTTTTGTTTTGTTTTGTTTTTTTTTTCCGAGACTGGGTCTCTCTGTAGTCCCAGCTGTCCTGGAAATCACTCTGTAGACCAGGCTGGCCTTGAACTCACAAAGATCCGCCTGCCTCTGCCTCCCAAGTGCTAGGATTAAAGGCGTGCGCCACCACGACCGCCCCCCCCCCCCCGAGAAAAAAGTTTTTTAATGTTCCCACAGGCAGAGGGGCTGTGCGGCAGGGCAGGGAAATGTTGTTGGGGGGACTTGTGTGTTCTCTTTGTGGTTCGCCCTCTTCCTTCTAGAACATATACTCCGGGAAGGCAGGGACATCAGTTGAACACTCGGTGTTGCTCCGTCTGCAGTGCGGGTTCAGATGATGATGCAGAAGCTGGCACGTGCATGCGTGAATAGAGATGCGGGTTCTCAGCGGCGGGAGGCCCCGGCACCGGGTGGGAAGCCTGGAAGCCTGAACCAGGGTTGTCTGTTTTCCTTCCAGTCGCATCAAGAGCAATGTGGATGGGCGGTACCTGGTGGACGGTGTCCCCTTCAGCTGCTGTAACCCCAACTCGCCTCGGCCCTGCATACAGTACCAGCTCACAAACAATTCTGCTCACTACAGCTACGACCACCAGACGGAGGAGCTGAACCTCTGGCTGCGGGGCTGCAGGGCCGCCCTGCTCGGTTACTACAGCAACCTCATGAACTCCATAGGTGTTGCCACACTCCTTGTCTGGCTCTTTGAGGTAGGCTCCCCGGGGTAGGCGGAGGGGACCCTGGCCCTACTTGGGCTTCGCTCAGTGAAGCCAGACCCTGTGCGCAAACCGCCGCCCTCCTCAGCACCAGCCTCCATGTGTCTGTGGGTCAAAGAACAGGCCTTGAACCTCCTTGAACCTCCTTGTCTCCATTTGCTGGTTCCTCTTCTGTTCCGTCCACACCCCCAATTTGATGTTTTTAGGAATGGAATCTAGGGGGTCACCTGTGCTGGGCAAGTGGTCTACCGCTGATCAATATCCCTAATCTAGCAACTATTTTTTTTTTCCTACAAAAAGGGTTGAGACAAGGTGTCATGAAATCCTGGCTGGCTTTGAATTTGACACACAGCCAAGGCTGGCCTTGAACTCCCGATCCTCCTGCCTCCACCTTCCAAGTGCCAGGATGATGGGTATCTACCACCATGCCTGGCTTATTGTTATTTTTGAGACAGTTTTCATTATGTAAAGTTAGCCTTGAACTCATGATCTCTTGATTCAGCCTTCAGCTGGTATCATAAATGTATACCACAATGCTTACAGAGGCATAATTTGCTTAGGTAAAATTAACAAAAATGAACATTTATTTATTTATTTAATTTAATTTATTGGTCTTTTTGAGACAAGGTCTCCCTGTAGCCCCAGCTGTCCTGGAACTCCCTATGTAGAGCAGGCTGGCCTTGAACTCACAAAGAGCCACCTGCCTCTGCTTCCCGCATGCTGGGATTAAAGGCGTGTGCCACCACTCCTGGCTATTTATTTATTTATTTATTTATTGACAGGGTCTCCCTGTAGCCCCAGCTGGCCTGCAACTCACTATGTAAAGTAGGCTGGTTTTGATCTCACAGAGATCCATCTGCCTCTATCTCCTGAGTGCTGGGATTAAAAGGGTGTGTTATCATGTCTAGTGAAATTAACCATTTTAAAGTTGTACAACTCAGAGGCATTTAGTATATTCACAATATCATGTACTCACCACCTCAGTCTAGTTCTAAAACGTTTCATTCACCCCTCAAGGAAACTTCTTACTCATTAAGCAGTGACTCCTTAGAAGTCCAGCCCCTGGCAGCCTGTGCTCTGTGTCTGTGGGTTCTCCTACTCTGGACAATTCATACAAATGGACACATGCACTAGGCAACCTTTTGTGTTTGGCCTTTTTTGCTTAGCCTGTCTTGGGGGTTGGTTCCTCCTGAGGTTTCTCTTTGTTTCTGAGGTCTTGGATGGCTGTGTTAACTCTGTCATACAGGGACAACAGGATCAGCTCTGGAGACTATCGAGGGTCATTATGCCCAGCAATTGGAATGTGGGGTTGCTCAGTCAATGGAGTCTGTCTGGATTTGTGCTTCTCAAGAGTCTAGTGCCTATTTGCATATTAGTCTAATTCTCTGTGCACTCCCCTTAAGCCATCTGCAAAGCTCCGTCTCTTTCTGAAGCTGTGGAGCTTGAAACTCAGGTTCCCAGGGATCCATTCAATTCATCCTGGAGATTTCCCAGGCACCATTCTCTGGGCACTGTTCTAGGTGCTGACTGATGGCTTGTGGGGGTGGTGGGGATGGGGTGGTGACTTGGGGTGCCTGCTTTGAGCTACTCTCACAGCAGAAAACCTAGACTCCAAAATCAAAATGTACCAAGACAGAAACATTATTTTGGGCAGACCCCCCCCCCGGCCCTGCATCACAGAAGATTATTCAAATCTCTGTTTTAGTTTACAGAAATTCACAGTGTATCTTGCCTGTGACTTCTCCACACCTTTTCTAACTCTCCACACCAAATGACAGGGTGACTGCACCACCTAGGAAGGCTTTTAATATTGAGGCAAACGCAGTGTATTCATGACCATTTCTTGCCTGCTGACACCTTGAGACAATCTCAGGACTATATAGCCTGCGAGCAGCTTACTACTAGGTTGGAAACTCACCGCCTCCAGAAACCATGGAAAGTGTCTATCTTTTTTTAAATTTTTATTTATTTTCATATGTGTATGAATGTACTGTCTGCATGCAGGTTTGTGTACCAGTGTCGTGCAATGCTGTGGAGGTCAGAAGAGGGTGTCAGATTCTCCTGGAACTGGAGTTAAAGACGGTTCTTAGCCGCCATGTGGGTGCTGGGGATCGAACCCGGGTCCTCTGCAAGAGCAGTCAGTGCTCTTAACTGCCAGGCCATCTCTCCAGCCCCAAGTGTCATCCTAAAGGATAGCGGATGACAGTGGGCGATGGCAATGGACTTTCCCACGGAGCCTCCCAGATCACTGTGCTAGGAACCTAGTTTACCGGAACCAGTTCTGCAGGAGCAGAGTCTGGACACACTCCATGTTTAGTGAGCTGAGCTGCAGCAGGCACTCAGCATTCTGACCCCATCCTTGACCTCAGGTGTTTCCCAATCCAGTTATGAGCTGACATCAAACCTAGGCACTCAAAAGAGGACCATTGCCAAGTGGACAGTGGTCAGTGTGGAGGGTTTCCTTCAGGAGAGCTGTGGGGCTCAGAGTGGGCACACTTATATCATGAGGGCCTCCTGGAGGAGGGGGCTTTTCCATTGTAAATAGTATTTTAGCAGGGGCTGGAGAGATGGCTCAGCAGTTAAGAGCACTGACTGCTCTTGCAGAGGACCTGGATTCAATTCCCAGCACCTATATGGTGTCTAACAACCAACTGTAACTCCAGTTCCAGGGAATCCGATATCCTCTTCTGACCTCTGTGGACATTGCATAAACACTGATGTACTTACATACATTCAGACAATACACTCATACACATAAAATAAAAAATGAATATTAAAAAATATTTTAGTAAACTTTCAATGGACAATAACAATACCTGGGACTTGGCTAGTTACTAACATCAGATGTTACTGCAATTCTTTATTCATTCATTGGCAGACATTTATTGAGGTGTTCTAGGCACTGGGTGAAGCTGACGTTCTGGGACCAGTCCTCCCCTGAAGGGGTGGTCTAGAGGTCTCATAGCACATGCTGAGTCACATGGAGAACATGTAGCTTATGGAATATGTTAGTGGAAAAGTCAAAATGATACTTACCAAGCTAATCACCCAGGAGAGCTCACATCTCTGCTTGTCCTGTCAGATGCCAGGTCTGGTGCCCGCTGCTCATGCAGGGGGATCACAGCATCCATGGGAGGCAGGTGCCTGCTTCTCTGCAAGGCTGCAAAGCAGGAGCAGCCAGCTTGGTCTCCTAGTCTCATGGCTGCTTAAATGCTAGGCTGGGATGCCAATCCAGGTGTTTGGCACCAGAGTCTGCTGCAGTGAATGCTAGTGGACAATTACAAGCCATCAGTGAGGAGCCGAGTTCATCACCACACTAGTGACAACAGAAGTAAGGTAACCCACCTTTGTGGGTTCAAGGCCAGCCTGGTCTACAGAGCGAGCTCCAGGATACCTGGTACTAAAAGGGAGACCCCATCTCAAAAATACCAAAAAAAAAAGGGTAAAAAATTAGTTTTATTGCTGGGGGTGGTGGTGCACATCTTTAATCCCAGCACTCAGGAGGCAGAGGCAGGCAGATCTCTGTGAGTTCAAGGCCAGCCTGGTCTACATACTGAGTTTCAGGAAAAAGACCAAAAAAAAAGAACCCAGTTTTATTGACTGATTAGTTTTGTGTGTGTGTGTGTGTGTGTGTGTGTGTGTGTGTGTTTGTGTGTATGTGTGTGTGTGAATGTAGAGATAGAGAACAACCTATGGGAGTTGGTCTTCTCTTTCCTCTATGTGGGTTCTGGGGATCGAACTCAAGTCATCAGTCTTGGCAGCAATTACCTGCTGAGCCATGTCATTGGCCCAGGAAATGACTATTTATTTATTTATTTATTTATTTATTTATTTATTTATTTATTTATTACATGTATGACTGTTTTGCCTGCATGTATGTAATACTCATGTCATGCTGGACCCCATGGAACTGGAATTATTAGTTACATGGTCAAAGTTAGCTACCATGTGAATCCTGGGAACTGAGCCCAGGTTCTCTGCAAGAGCAGCCAGTGCTCTTAACCATTAAGCCATTGCTCCAGCTCCTGAAGTGACTTTTTGATCCCATTCAAAGGGAGCTGCTGAGCCACTGTTGTATGCCAAGGAATGTGCTGGGAGTTTGGGAGGGCACCAGGTGAAGGAACCTAGGACTGGTGTGTTCAGTATGAGTGTCAGGGAGAGGCGGGAAGATTAGGAGTGTCACTAACAGTTGAAACTGCCACTAAAGAGAGTAATAATGGCAGTCACTTGGGGGATCTGGAGAGGGAGGACTTAGGACCCTTGTGAGGCAGGCATCTTGAGAAGAGGAAGCCAGGGTGGGCTTCACAGTCTCCTCTCAGACTAGGTCTGTACATGCCAGAGAGGCACAGGCTGCTGGCTCCTACGTTTTCCTAATAGCCCACTTTTTGTTTATTTATTTATTTTTTTATTTTTTTATTTTTTAAATTAGTTTTTATTGATGCTTTGTGCATTTCATACATTTTTCCAATTCAGTTCAGGCTTATTTCCCTTTCCCTCCCCCTCACCCCACCCCATCCCAGATCATGCATTCTGCCATAACTGTCCTGCATCTTTCTCTTATTTTTTTTTTTTTTCATTTTTAGCTATAAGTGATAATCCATGAGTACAAGCATCCTTCATGCAAAACCTATCTGCAGGCTGTTGTGCCCAAACACCTACAGCCCCACCATCCAGTGGGGGGTGACAGGTTGTTTGTTCAATCAAGTTGATCAAATGAGTGTCCAGACTACATTGCTGTAGTTTCACCATTCACCCCAATCGCAGCCCTTACATTCTACCACGCCCCCTCTTCCGCAGGTTGTTCCCTAGGCTTAGAAAAGGGGCACAGGTGGATGAGAGGTAAAACAGTCCACTCTCTCTGGAGCTGTTGACTTGGACTCTGGTCAATTCTGGCTGTTTCCTTTCATGGGCTGACAGTTTGTCCAGGAATAACCTTTATGTAGTCCTGGCTTGCCTAGAACTTACTATGTAGACCAGGTTGGCTTAGAACTCTCAGAGATCTGCCTGCCTCAGCCTCCACTAGGCTTAAAGACAAGTGCCACCACACCTGACCCCTGCGAGCTGAACTTTCAAGTTCAGCTACTACCCCTGTCGTGTTCTGTCCCTTTTCTCTGCACCAGGTGACCGTCACTGTTGGGCTTCGCTACTTGCACACGGCGCTGGAGAGTGTGTCCAACCCGGAGGAGCCCGAGTGCGAGAGTGAGGGCTGGCTACTGGAGAAGAGCGTGCCCGAGACCTGGAAGGCCTTTCTGGAAAGCTTTAAAAAGCTGGGCAAGAGCAACCAGGTGGAGGCAGAAGGAGCAGACGCAGGCCCCGCCCCAGAGGCTGGCTGACGGCCTGGGGCCTCTCCCCTTCTCATCACTTAGTGGACTCCAGGAAATGTGGATAACCCCTTCGGAGAGCTGAAAGTCTGAATTTCCCAAGAAGGCCGGCCACCTACCCACCGTCCTTGATGGTGGGACTTAAATTCAAGGTCCCTAGGGCATATGACAGACATTTGTGGAATGGCTGCCTGTAAATGTGAATGAATGAACCCTCCTGGGAGACTTCTGGTCTCAAAGGGGCTGGTCAGCCCTGGACTCATCTCTGTCTAGCCTGGACCCAGCTCTACTCGTAGGTAACTCGTCACACTGAGGGCTCCCTGCCCCCCGCCTCGGCATCCTCTTTTAAGCTCCATTTTTTCTTTTTTTATCTTTTTGAGACAGGGTCTCTCTGTAGTCCCAGCTGTCCTAGAACTCACTATGTAGAACAGGCTGGCCTTGAACTCAGAGAGATCTGCTTGCCTCTGCCTCCCGAGCCCTGGGATTAAAGGCGTGCATCACCACACCCGGCCTTTAAGCTCCAGTTCTTTCATTCTGCAACCAAAGCATCAAGCATCACTCAATACATAAACCTGGGGATGAAAAACATGTAAGGGCTATGTTGTCTTTTCTTTAATGCCAAGATTAACAGGCTGGCCATTTTTGTTTTCTATTAAAAGAAAGGAGGGGTAGTTATATTTTCCCAAGAGTCATGGACTCTCCCAGAGGGTTACCTCTACCCTGCAATTCTTCCATGATGCATGAGAATTCTTGGGTGGGGATTATTTTCCCTCATCAAAAACCCAGTGACAGGTTTGTTTTTGTCATATCCCCACACCTCCGTCACTTACTCCAGTGTGAGCCATGGGCTGCTGGAATGTTCTAGCATCCTCTCCACTCACCACTCATAAAGTGCTGGGTGAGCCACTGTGTGTGGCTAATTTGGGGAAGCCCTAGGTGAGCTTGCTATCCCTGTGTAGGAGGACAGACAAGAGTCTACCCTGTGGGGACTAGGCCTCACATTCTGGTGGGCTTGGGGACATGGGCTCAGATGGCCATGACAGTCCTCTTGGACAGAAGTGTCTACAGAGAAGGGGCAGGGGTCCTCTGGGAGCTTCTTGCTGTAGAAACCTATCTGCACAGCACTATGGGAATGGATTTCTGTCAGAAAAGGTTGAGATAGCCCATGTTCCTGAGCTAGTGTCTGTGTGAGGTTTTCACTTCCTTTAGGAAAGAGAGAGACAAGTCCTCTGACACCTCAGATTTACACAGGGACCAGAAGACAGGTGCTGTGTGGCTCTAATTCTCCCAGGCAGAAGACCAGATCGATCAGAGATGTCTGGACTTTTGTTGGGCTTTTGTCCCAGGGTTCTCATTCTGATGTGTCTCTCTGAAAGTAAGGAATGGCCCACCCTGGAAATGCTGAGCCAGCCTTCTGTGGGGAGGGCCCCCAAGCTTGCCACCATCTCTTAGGAGTGCTGAGATCCATCGTGAGAGCTACTCCAGGCCCACATCTAACTGTCAATGGTTTAAAAGATATTAAAAACTATATTGTATGAAAATCATTTTTGTCAAATGGCTAGCTCAGTACACTCGATACCACACATCACAGGATGCTGACTTCTAGCCAGTGCCTGTTTAGAAAGACAGAAGCGAGCCGGGTGTGGTGGTGCATGCTTTTAATCCTAGCACTTGGGAGGCAGAGGCAGGTGGATCTTTGTGAGTTCAAGGCCATCCTGGTCTACAAAGTGAGTTCCAGGACAGCTGGGGCTACAGGGAGACCCTGTCTCAAAAACAAAACAAAACAAACAAACAAACAAAAAAAAGAAAATGCAAAAATTGTGCTTACTTTTTAGTGTGTTTGTGCTTACTTTTTAGCGTGTTTTCTCGCTGCTAGAAAAGACTTGTCTTGGCACACCAATACAATTTGCCTGGCAAAAATCATCAGGAAACTACCTTGCAGTAACAGGGTAAGAACCAGTGAGTGTTTTAAATAACAGTACATGTTACCACACCTAATCTGTAACCATACTGTCTCTTTGGTGTAAGTAAGTTCTTGTGTAACAGTTGTATGGTAGGAAAAGAAATCTTTACCTCCACTAACATCACAGTATATAGAACCTTTTCCCTGGTCATAACTTTTAAAAATACAAATTACAAGGGCTGGAGAGATGGCTCAGCAGTTACGAGCGCCAACTGCTGTTGTAGAGGAACCAGGTTTGATTCCCAGCACCCACATGGCGGTTAAGAACCATCTTTAATGGTCGTGTACACATTTAATCCTAGCACTTGGGAGGCAGAGGCAGGCGGATCTCTGTGAGTTCAAGGCCAGCCTGGTCTTCAGAGTGAGTTCCAGGCCAGCTAGGGCTATAGGGAGACCCTGTCTCAAAAAAAAAAAAAAAAACNGACTGGCCTCTAACCCAGCACTATCATCAGTATTATTATTGTCTTTGTTTTTTTGAGACAGGGTCTCACTATAAAGCCCTGGCTGGTCTGGAACTATGTGGACCAAGATGGCCTTGAACTCAGATATCAGCCTGCCTACATCTCCTGAGTGCTGGGATTAAAGGTATATACTACTGGACTGGAGAGATGGCTCAGTGGTTAAGAGCACTGACTGCTCTTGCAGAGGACCCGGGTTCGATTCCCAGCACCCACATGGCCGCTAAGAACCAGCTTAGGCTGGGCATGGTGGTGCATGCCTTTAATTCCAGCACTTGGGAGGCAGAGACAGGTGGATCTCTGAGTTCAAGGCCAGCCTGGTCTACATAGCGAGCTCCAGGCCAGCTGGGACTGCAGGGAGACCCTGTCTCAAAGGAAAAAAAAAAAAGGTAGTGGCCTACCATGAAAGATCCAGCCTTTGGTTTTTTATTATTTTTTTGAGAGAGTATCATTACCTAGCCCTGGCTGACCAGAAACTCACTACACAGACCAACCTGGTCTAGAACTCTGATCTGGGGCTGGAGAGAGAACCTAGCGGTTAAGAGCACCGACCGCTCTTGCAGAGGACCCAGGTTCGAGCCCCAGCACCCACATGGCGGCTGAGAACCGTCTGTAACTCCAATTCCAGGAGAACTCCAGTTCCAGGGGAATCTGAGACCCTCTTCTGACCTCCGCGGCATTGCACGACAAGGGTGCACAAGCCTACATGCAGACAGTACATTCATACACATAAAAAAAAATAAAATTAAAATAAATAGAACTCTGATCTGCATGCCTTTGCCTTCGGAAATTAAAGATGTGTACCACCACGCCCAGCCCAGTCTTTCATTAAAAAAATTTTTTTAATTTTATTTATTTCTGTTATGTGTATAAATGTACTGTCTGCATGCAGGTTTGTGCACCCGTGTCGTGCAATGCCTCGGAGGTCAGAAGAGGGTGTGGGATTCCCCTGGAACTGGAGTTCTCCTGGAATTGGAGTTTCAGACGGTTCTCCTGGAATTGGAGTTTCAGACAGTTCTCAGCCGCCATGTGGGTGCTGGGGATCGAACCCGGGTCCTCTGTAAGAGTGGTCGGCGCTCTTAACCGCTAGGCCATCTCTCCAGTCTTTCATTTTTAAAGCACTCTACAGTTAGTTAACTAAGTGGTGGCTTCCTAGGCTGAACATTCAGAAAGGCAGAAACTTCAGCTCAAAAAATAACCAACCCCTTTCTGCATGATGTTTCAAGCCCAAGGCTAAGCCACCAGCTAGTAACCCCTCCCCCAAAGGAGTAACCTTAATATAGGTTAATAAGATTAGCTGCTTGCTTGGCACGCTCTGGGTGCCTCTTCATTGGGGCAGCTGTCATGCTAGGCCAGCAGGTTTGCAGCTTAGCTGGGGCAGTGGTGGACCAGGACAATTAGAACTTTTCATCCACTAGTGAGAAAAAGAGCTCCTGACGGCAGTATGTCAGGACTGTGTGCAGCACTAGGAGTTCAGCTGAGGAGTGAGGGGATGGCTTGCCAGTTCTCAATGGAGATGCCACTGGCTGCAAAGGGGGTCAGTGTGACACAAGGGACAACTCATAGCCATTCAGTCAATGGCAATGTAATGGAGATCACAAGACAGTCACCAAGAAGCACTCATTGCTCTTCCCTCAGTGGCTGTAGAGTGGAATGACAGAAACCAGAGGTGTCACACGGTAACTCCCAAATGCATGTTTACATCTTGGTAAAAAATTTTATGTGTATGAGTGTATTGCCTGCATGTATGTATAAGTGCATCCATGTTGTGCAATGTCCAAGGAAGTCAGAAGAGGGCATCGGATTCCCTGGAACTGGAGTTATGAATGGTTGTTAGCTGCCATGTGGGTGCAGGGTATAGAACCCGGATCCTCTGTAAGAGCAGTCAGAGCTTCCAACCTCTGAGGTAACTATTTTTGAGACCATCTCATGTACTCCAGTCCTGAACTCACTGTGCACCTGAGTGACCTTGGACTTTAGATCCTGCTGGCTCCTGTAACCACTGGGGATTACAGGTGTTTGCCACCATGCCTGGTTTATGCAGTGCTGGGGGCTTGTGTGCGTGCGTGCGTACCCAGGGCTTGTGCCTGCTAGGAAAGCACTCTGAGCTACATACATCCTTCAGCTGGACTAGGAAGGCACGTGATGTGACTCCAGCCACGTAACCGTCTGGAAGGGGCACAGGAGAGAGCAGTGGGAGCCAGGGTTCAGGGCAGGGGGAAAAGACTCTGACTATAAAGAGACTTCCTGAGTGCTGGAACTATTTATCAATTATGGTTTTCAAATATGCATTTGTCAAGACGTACAAACCCCATATTCTGCTGGATGTGGTGGTGCACACCTTTAATCCCAACACTCAGGAGGCAGAGGCAGGTGGATCTCTGAGAGTTCAAGGCCAGCCTGGTCTACACGAGTTCAAGGCCAGCCTGGTCTACACGAGTTCCAGGCTAGCTGGGGCTGCAGGCAGGCCCTATCTCAAAAAGACCAAAAAACCCAAAACAAAACAAAAACTTTATAAAATATGCCTCAATAAGTATCATTTAACATGAGTAGGGACAGAGCCCAGAGTCAGAGGTAGTTTAAGGAGTCCTGGAACTGAAGGCAAGCCCTGGAGCAGGCAGTCAGCTGGAGGCAGGACTCAGGACCAGGAGATAGGGAATCCCAATGGACAGCCTGAATGGAGGACCCTAAGTTGTTTAACACTTCCCTTCAAGAGGGTTCTGAGCATCACAGAAGTCTTGTAGGCAATGGACTCAAAGACAGCTTCCTTCCAACACACATCTCAAAAGCCAAGGTGTCTGGTGAGAGTATAAGAAAAAGGTGTTCCCTGCCCCCCCTCCAAGATGAGTTCAAACCTGGGGATGGGTCTCAGAGCCCTGGGCTCCACAGACAATGTACAGGAAGCTTAATCGGCTGAAATAAGGACTGTGCTTTCCTAGGAAGGTCAACATGGCTCGGCTAGTGTTGTAACTGACACTAATAATTTAAGCCTCTTAATTTCAGCTAATATTGATGTCCCACTTTCGGAGCAAGGTGACATGGGGATCTCTGTTGGGGTGCTGCAGTGTGTGGAAAACAAAGATGTAGGCCAATCCAAAGTAATGTCAACACCTAAAGCATTTATTTGATATCTTAAAACTTTTTACATATGATACAGTCTAAATTTTACAAGTTGTCCACAGATATTAAAGTTATAGCCAATTTATTAAACATATATGATTTTCCCTGATATGGAAGGCATGTTATATAAACATTTCTACAATAAACAGAAAACATGCAAAACAAATCATCAAGATAATCTGCTGTGATTGGGAGGAAGACAACCATCTTAGCATGAGCAAATGAAAGGGTGTGCACGTTACAAGTTTCACGGAAATCATCACCCAGACTCCTGACATTTTAAGAATGGAACCCAGGGCCAGCCTCTGCTAATTCCTGTGGAGTCAGGCCTGAAAACCCAAGTGTCATTAGGACTTTTGAAGATGTTTATAGCCCACTTAGATGGAGAAGTCTGCACGCATGATTATTTTGGGGGTGATGGTGGTGGAACGAGGACTGAACTGAGGGCCTTGCCCAGGCTGGGCAAGTGCTGCTCTCGTGATTTTAAGTTTCAGCACAGTGAACACAAGGTGGAAAGCCAAAAAGCATCCGAACTGAGAGCTAAGAAAACTGCAAGTGTCAAAGGTCAAAATAACCAGTTACATCATCCACAGCCCAGATGGACTATCCAGGAGAGGCTCGGAAAGGGAGGCCTGGAAGATTCTAACTTGGATTTCCAAGGTGCATCCTCTTAGCTGCTTGAGTCTGTCCCATGCAGAATGGTTAACTGAAGCCTGTCCTTTGAAGAGGAGGCGGATCCTCTACATGTGATCCTGGAGAACTGTCGTGTATGTACTTTGAGGTTCTATCGACTGGGCACAGCTGAGTGGAAGAGAACTTGAAGATGAAATTCAAAGGGCCAAGTACATGAGTCACTTGCATTGGCAAGAAAAGCCAAGAGCATCTCATTCTTCTTTTGCTCTCTGCCCCACTGTGAGAGCAGGGTTCATCCCTCTGCTCAGTCTGCTGCTACTCTGCATGTACACAAGCTCTCTGCATACATCTAGCAATCATGACTAGGTATTCAGGATGTCAGCTGCAATGCTACCAAGTGGCTGTCATTCCGGGAAGGCACCTCTTAGTAAGAACAGGACCTAAAACGAATACAAAAGTGTGGGTCTGTCCATGGAATGTACTAGGTGAGGTGGCAGCTAAGCAGCAATATATCTAACCCAGGACATGTGGGTGGGGCCAGGAACCTCAAACACAGACTTCTCACTTTTGAGACAGGTCTCATATAGCCCAGGTTGGCCTTGAACAACTCATCCTCCTGCCTCAGCCTCCTGAAAGCTGGGATTATAGGTGTGTACCACCACATGATGGTGCTAGTATCCAATTCAAGCTGCGTAGAAGTTCTCAGTTTAGCCTTTGCGTGATCAGAGAATGTTACTGTCTGAAAAATTTGAAGATTTTTTAAGATTTCAAAAAGCCCTTTAATTGAACATTTCTCCCAAAGCCAAATCTTGATAAAAATTAAAACAAAACCAAACCAAAGCAAACCCCCAAAGCCCAACCATCTACAGCTGTGGAGAGGCAGCCAGCACTCTACCCCATCCTGTGCTGTGCTCCTTCGGTAAGGGTATCCCTGGCCTTCTCAGGTGACAGACAGAAGGGAATTCCCTCTTCCAATTCAACTGCTCTGCTCTTAGAGGTAAGGTCCTGCCAGCAGGTGAACAGCAGCCATCTCAGTCTGAGGCAGCCCGATCCCGACAGACTGCTGGAACTCCTTCCAGCCTCTGCTCCACCGTGTCAGCGCAGGTACGGCAGAATCAGTGATGTGAAATGGCTCAGGCTACTGCAGGCCAGAACAGGATGACTTGGGGGAGCCAAGCCCCAGTCTAGGACAGATCCTCCTTGGATCTGAAAGCCCAGGTGACACGAGGGGACACAGCAACAAAATTTGATGCAAGAAAATCTGCTGGAAAGTGATTTTCTTCAGTCCCCGGAGCCAGAAACTAGAAAAATTAAACTGGGAAAAAAAAGTTTAAATAAAGAATGTATTTCAAAATAAATTCAGCTGAATTTATTTCCTATTGTCTTTCTTGAAAAGCCAACTGGGTTATAAAATTCGGAGTTCATGTTTTTGGTGGAGGAAGGATTATAAATGCTGCCAGTCGATGCCAACTAAGGTCTGGTTGGCCTCCTGAGCATGTCCGATCTCCTCCGTGATGCTGTGCTGGTGCCAGAGCTTCTGGATCTTCTTGAACCTCTCTGTGCACAAATGTAAAGGATTCCCCCGTCTGGAAAGAAGACACTTGTCACTCACATGCACTGTTTACTTGTACATCATGCCTTGCCCTTCCTGTGTAGGAAAGGTGCTAGTTACTGGTTCAGACTGCAGACCGCAGCTTTGCTGGTACAGGGTACAGGCTGAGAGAAGGCACGTCAGCCCCACATCCCAGAGTCAGCTCAGCGAACAAGGGAGGGAGCAGGAAGTCTGGGTAAGAGGCTACTGCTGGGCTGTAGGGCAGAGGTGAGAGAGCACAGCAGGGCTGAGCACTTTCTTCAGTGTGCTGACCCTATCAATCCCAAGCCTCAGTGCATGCCTGCTGGGTCTAAGGTAACCCCAAGTACAGGGCAGTGGGAGGAACCATCACCAGGTGGCCTGGCACAAGATTGCACAAGTGTCTGAAGCAGTGTCTCTGCCAAGGCTTCCCAGTCTTCCAGTCCTGGCCATTTCAAGCCTGGACAGTCACATCTACACTAAAGCTTTTATATCTTTTGGCCAAAAAATGGCCTGAAATAAGTTCTGTAACAGTGAGCTAGCTAGTGTTTTGCTCACAAGGACTAGAAGCTCAGAGCAGAAGTGGCTGAGCCTCAAGTGCAGCCGTGTCTTGGTCAGTGTGAACTAAGACTTTCTCCTCTGTAGGAAGACATCTGCACCTCTCAGCAATCAAGTGTGTTCTTTTCTAGCGCCTGCATTTAAAAGGGGCTTCCCAATGGAAAGCCATACGCACAGAACGGGCCAGACCTGTGCTGCTGGTGCTGCAATGCTCCGCGACAATCCCCACAGGACTCTGGGAGATAACGGGGTCAAGCTGTCCTCTGCCCTCAGCTTCCCTCATATTTACCCTGACACTCCTCATTGCAATCTTAGAAAACATTGTGTGTGTGCGTGCTCTGCTTGTGTGTGTGTGTGCACGCGCTCTGCCTGTGTGTGTGCAAGTGCTCTGCCTGTGTGTGCATGTGAGTGTTCTGTTTGTGTACACGAGTGCTCTGCCTGTGTGTGTGTGTGTGTGTGTGTGCGCGCGAGTGCTCTGCCTGTGTGTGTAAATTGCACCACTTTGTGCAACACCCTCATCCACTTTCCTCATCGTTTTCTGCTAGGCAGGCTGGTTGGTTAGCTTAGGGAGCCACAGGTCTCTGCTTCCTACACTGGGTAAGATGCTGGCCCCACAGCAGACTTGTTATGTCAGGCTAGGGATTCAAACTCAAATCCTCATGCTCGTGCACTGAGCCATCTTCCTACCCCTTTAAAAAACTTTTAAACGTCCAAGCACGCGAGCGTGCGTGTACATGCACGTGCACTTGGATGCCAAAGGCCTTCTTTGGCCGATTTCTGCTTGGTCTTTCAGAGAGGGCCTCTTACTTTTATCTGGAGCTCACTGATTTGGCCAGGCTTGGCTGGCCAACAAGCCCCAAGGATCCTCCTGTCTCCCCAGTACCAAGATTACACTATCATGTCCAGCCTTTTCACATGGGCTCTGGGATCAAACTCAGGTCCTTATGTTGTCCAGCTGGCACTCACTGACTGAGCCATCTCTCTAACCCTCATGGCATTCTCAAGGCAGGAAATGCACCCCAAAGAAGATGGCCAGTTTCCTCTTAAACAGGGAGCCCGCAGGCAACACAGCCACCTCCAGCACAAGCAGCCTGTACGGCTGGCTTCAGTGCTGCGTGGCTCATCAGTTCAGCACTCAGGGAAGGCTCTGAGTTGATAAGTGCCTTAGGTCCCAGACTGGATCCTTACCTGAGTCCCTGGTCAGTCTCCCCATAGTCATCAAGGTAAGGAGGAGAATAGAAACAGCCTTTGGTTTTACCAGCTAAAAATAGCACCTGACATTCCCGTACTCTGTGAAGAGACCATAGTTACATATTACATACAAATATATGTATTAGGTATTTACACATGTAACCAAGATTTGGATCCAGCTCCAAAAGGAATGAGGCCTTATAAAAAAAAAAAAATACACGGGCTGGAGAGATAGCCTATCGGTTAAGAGCATGGACTGCTCTTGCGGCGTACCCGGGTTCGATCCCCAGCACCCACATGGCGGCTGAGAACCGTCTGTAACTCCAATTCCAGGAGAACTCCAGTTCCAGGGGAATCCGAAGCTCTCTTCTGACCTCCGCGGCATTGCACGACACAGGTGCACAAACCTACATGCAGACAGTACATTCATACACATACGGAAATAAAAATAAATAAATAAATAAATAAATAAATAAATAATTAAAAAAAAATACACAAAACTCAGTGTTAGAAGTGAAAAAACAGTATCCATAGCAAAGAGGTGCTTGGCAGGGGCAACGTGCCTGCCCAGGTTTCCAGTGTAACTACAACTACAATGTAATTGGTAACAACACACTGCACAGTGACCTTTTGCAGTGAGAATTGAGGGCTTTAAGAATGGAATTTTAGCCGGGTGTGGTGGCGCACGCCTTTAATCCTAGCACTTGGGAGGCAGAGGCAGGTGGATCTTTGTGAGTTCAAGGCCAGCCTGGTCTACAGAGTGAGTTCCAGGACAGCTGGGGCTACAGGGAAACCCTGTCTGGAAAAGACAAAAAAAAAAAAAAGAATGGAATTTTAGGGGCTAGAGAGATGGCCTAGTGGTTAAGAGCGCCGACTGCTCTTGCAGAGGACCCAGGTTCAATCCCCAGCACCCACAAGGTGGCTGAGAACCGTCTGTAACTCCAATTCAGGGGATCTGACGCCCTCTTCTGACCTCTGCGGCATGACCCGGTGCACCAACCTACATGCAGACAGTAACATTCATACATATACAAAAAAAAAAAAAAAAAAGAATGGAATTTTAAAACTTAAGTGTGAGGAAAGACAGCTAACTTTTTTTTTTTTTTTTGTCTTTTTGAGACAGAGTCTCCCTGTAGTCCCAGATGGCCTGAAACTTGCAGAGATCTGCCTGCCTCTGCCTCCCAAGTGCTGGGATTAAAGGCGTGTGCCACCATGCCTGGCTAAGACAGCTAACTTCTAAATATAAAACACGTGCTGACATTGTAACTGTTACTACATTTCAAAAACTGTGAACACTGGCTGCTCTTGCAGAGGACCCAGCACCAACAAGGTGGCTAAAAACTGTCTATAACTCTAGTTCCAGGGGATCCAACACCCTCTTCTGACCTCGGCAGGCATTGCATGACATGAGTGCATGTACATATATGCAGACAATATAGTCATACACATAAAATAAAGTCAGGTGTGGTGGTACACATCTTTAATTCCAGAGGAGGCAGAGGACAAATAGAAACCGAGCGCACCAGTTACTAAGCATTTCTTGTTCAGGTTCACACCACACGCCATCCTATGACTGCAAGTACAGGTAAATCTAACATCATCTTGATACAACAGAAGGAAAAGTTTAGTTTCTAAAGACTTGTTTACTTATGTGTATGAATGTGTACAGATGTACCATATGTGTGTGGTACCCAGAAAGGCCAGAAGAGGGTACCAGATCCACCCAGTACTAGAGTTATAGGCAGTTGTGAGCTATCACCTAGGTCCTGGGAACTGAACCTGGGTCCTCTCCAAGAGTAGGTATGTGCTCTTTAACTGCTGAACCATCTTCCTAGATCCTGAAGGAATAGTTTTAACCGGAAGCTTCCCATCAAGAGAAGCCATGAAGAACAGACCTCTGAGCTGTGAGTGGGGTTGGTGATGGTAGAAGAACCCAAAGAGTTGGCAAGAGCCAAACATTAACTGAGACCCAGATCCTAATTATGTTCCTCAAACAGTAAACAGCAGTACTACGTTTTCAAAATTCTCTGCCACGTTGTCATTTCTTGTGTCAGCCTCCGCGAGGCAGAGCTAAAGCTGGCGAGCCTCCTGTAGGGCCTTACCTCAGGAAGATGCCGGCCCCAGAGCCGCAGGAGTAGGTGTGAGCTGTGCAGGCCCCGACGTCCTCCCCTTCCAGCTCGGTCTGGCAGCAGTAGCTCTGGGAACACAGGAGACTTCCACACACCAGGCAGAGAGTTGGGGCTCTGCTCTTATCACCACCTGATTTGGGGCACCTCCATAGACAAAGACAACAGGTCACTGCTATAAAGGAGTGTGGCTAAAGAACTGAGGATGGAAAGCCACCCTGGGAAACAATTTGTGATATTAAGTATCCCATGCTGGGATACCTGCATACCCAAAAGAGCAGTGCACCAGAAACACCCAAGGAATCAACAACTGGAGGAGGTAAATAAGGCTGTCACTATGACAAAGAGTAAACTTGTGCTACTGTGAGGCAGTGAGATCCAATGACTCGGAGTTCTACAGTCACACGGACACATCTTAGCTATAACCTGTAACGATGGGAGTAAGTGCAGATATGCAGCACAGAGCCAGCTGAACGACGCTGACTGTGCACAGGAATGTCTATGGCTTAGGAACAGGAGGCTGTGGTTAGTGTCTAGAAGCACTTGGAGCAGTGGCCTTTGTGGGGTATGGAGGAGAGGCAAAGAAGACGCCCAGGGAGCGTTCACTGTCCAGGTGACCCTCAGTTCTTTCTGACTGCAATCTGCACTGCCTGTGCACTGGGTGCTTAATGGTATACTAAAAATTATGAAGCACTCTGCTTTTTCTTTTTTGGTCTTTTTCAGAAGACAGGGTCTCCCTATAGCCCTAGCTGGCTTGGAACTTGCTTTGTAGACTAGACTGGCCTTGAATTTACAGAGATCCTCCTGTCTCTGCCTCTCAAGTACTGGGATTAGAGTAGAGGCATGCACTATCATGCCTGCATGCCTGGCTCTGAAGTGCTCTTCTTAACATGTGAGTATTAGAAAATCTTTGAGTCAAACCTGTCCTAGCATCTTCCAGTCCACTTTTCCATGTCTTGGTCTGTTCTTTAAACCATGAGGTCATAGAAAATACTGCCAGTTTCTCTTACCAGAGCAAAACAAAGAGCCACCACCCAGCCCCTCTGACGCTCTGTGGAAAGACTTAGCAGCAGGCACACTTATTGTTCTAACAGAAGAACTTACGAGAAATTGGAGGCTTGGTTAATGAGGCTGCTGTAGTCCTCTGGAAGGTCAATTAACCTGTTAGATCCTCTTGGGTAGCTACAAAAGTTAAAAATTCAAAGAACTCAGTTAAGATGAGGCTATGTCTTCATTACAGGGTAACTCTTGGCTTTGCCACAACAAACCAAGGGAAACGGAATCTGAGCCTCTGATGGCCTGACACTGCAGCCAGAGAAGGAAACCAAAGGTGCTCTCATCGTCTAGAGGGCAGTGGGGAAGGGTCCTCAATCAGCAGCCCAGAGAACCAGGAGCAGAAACCGCAGGACTTTGGTTAAAGGGACAGCACAGGAGCGAGTCTCTGGCTCTGGGTGGAGACATGAACTTCTGACCCAAAACGTCATTAACAGATTATCTAAGACTACTTTCCAGTTGGAGACCAGCTCTCTGGTAAAGACTGGGATAAAGCACTATTTCCTCTCAGAGTTAATTCAAAAGGGCCTGTCAATCACTGAAGCAGGAAAACATCATTCAGGAAAAGCTGCCTGTTCTTGAGACTTCAAAATCAGTGTAAAGCTTGCCTAAAATGTAGGTGGATGCAGTGAGCCCTTTAGTCACCATCTAGTCTCACCTGAGTGTTCCATTTCACTGTGTCAGAAACCACAAGACAAATCTGGAGAGATGGCTCAGTTGGCAAAGGTGCTTGCCACCAAGCCTGATGAGCAGAGTTTACAGAATCCTCATGGAGGAAGGAGAGAAAACTTTTTTTTTTGTCTTTTCGAGACAGGGTCTCCCTGTAGCCCCAGCTGTCCTGGAATTTGCTCTGTAGACCAGGCTGGCCTTGAACTCACAAAGATCCGCCTGCCTCTGCCTCCCAAGTGCTAGGATTAAAGGCGTGCGCCACCACGCCTGGCTGAGAGAACAGACTCTTACAAGCTGTCCCCTGATGTATGCACACACAGCATGCAGTACCCACACATGTGGATATTCACACACAAGTGAATAAAAATGTAAAAAAACAAAACCCAACTCTTATCCTCTACACTGTGCTATGTCAGAGATGGGGAATTGGGACTGAGATCTTTAGGCTTCTTTTTTTTTTTGAGACAGGGCCTCCTTGGAGCCCTACTGGCCTGAAACTCTCTATGCTGCTTATGTTGACCAGGCTGGCCTTGAACTCGCAGAGATCCACCTGTCTCTGTCTCAGAAAGGCTTTATGTTTTTAACTTGAGCTCAGAGAGAATGATGGGGCTCTTGTAAGTGGCTCTATTTTAGTGAAAGTTCAGTACCTGTAGGAAGGAGGAGAGGGCAAAGGAGGACAGTCTCTTTTGGCTTCTACCTAACCGATTCAGTGATGGAGTTCAACCAGGAACTTTGGGAATGAAGTTAGGAGGTGTACGCTCATTAGGGGTGATCTTCACGAGGAATGGGTTGGAATACAGAAGGCACTAGAGAACACATATGTTTTCTATTAGATATACCCAGTCATGTTGATTCTGTGACTCAAGCAAACTCAGAAGTTGAGGTTCAGATCCACCGAGTTCTTCAGGGGCTGACTCTCAGTGTAAGGGACCCTCCATTCCCAAATGCTGCCAGCACTGGGAATGTGCATGGCCTTTCACTACTTACGTACGTACGATTATATTATATATTATATTATACTATATTATATTATATTATATTGTATTATATTGTATTATATTATATTTATTTAGACAGGGTCTCCCTACAGCCCCAGTTGGCCTGGAACTATTTATTTATTTATTTATTTATTTATTTATTTATTTATTTATACGGGGTCTCTCTACAGCCCCAGCTGGCCTGGAATTCACAGAGATCCTCTTGCCTCTGCCTCCAGAGTGCTAGAATTAGAGGCTGCGCCACCACGCCTGGCTTAAAGATGGTTCTTAGCCGCCATGTAGGTGCTGGGCATTGAACCTGGGTCTTCTGCAAGAGCAGTAGGCGCTCTTAACTGCTGAGCCATCTCCCACCCCTCACCTTTCACTATTTTACCTACTGAGAAGATGAAGCACGGCCTTCCACCATGGGGAATGTTTTAGACAGCACTTGCCAATCGTAGCAGGATCATTTTGAACTTAAGGAGGAACATACATGTGAGGACTCCAACGTCAGAAAAATCACATCTGTCAGGTGGGGTAGAGTCTGTATTTGGGAAAATCCGCCTATTGTATTCTGATGTATTCTTAAGAACTACTGTGCCATGGGCCAGACATGGTAGTGTATACCTTTAATCCCAGCACTTAGGAGGTTGAGGCAGAGGCAGAGGCAGAGGCAGGCAGAGCTCTGTAAGACTGGGGCCAGCCTGGTCTACCTAGGGAGTTCCAGGCCAGCTGGGGTGACTGGAAGGAGATCCTATCAACACCAAAAAAACCCCCACAAAAAAACAAAAAAACCCCAAAACTCCCCACAAAAACAAAGCCCCCAAACTCCCCAACACCCAAGGAAACAAAAAGAAAATGACAACAACAAAAAATCTACTGTGCTGTTTTGGGGTTGAAGGGGGTGATATTTAGCTATATGACTTGGGGAAACTGGAATTGCATAAGGTCACATGTGAAGCATAATTTCTGGACAGTAAAAGCAACAGAAAGTCTCCTCTAGTCTTCTGAGTATTCTGGAGGGATGAACTCAAGAGAAGCAAGCGGGCAGGAGCAAGGACACCCAGAAGTCACTCACAGGACCAGAGCTCAGCTAAGGTGCAAGTGAAGACAGAACCAGCACAAAGATCACTGGCCTGACACGACCATTAGCTACAATGGAGCGGAGATCACGGCAGTGACCTATGAAACATGGTGTCTCATACCCAATGGTAGTGATGACATACGGGGAAGCCAGGTCTGCACTGATGGTAAGGGGCTATCACATCCTGTCAGAAAAGGAGGAGTAGGGAGGCTCATCAGAGTCCTCACTTGAGTTCTAGTCACCACAACCTCCTGGCTCTAAGCCATCGTTGGTTCTGGGGGAAGGGGTGCTCAGGGAGTAGAAGGTAAACTGGGTTGGACTCAGTGATGCAGGTCTCCTGGGTTGCTGCCCAGAATGGACATGGCTTTTCAGTGAAGCAGCTGCCTATCACTCAGGATCTTGCTCTAAGAACCCCTCACCCATGCTCCGACAATGAATCACAGTAATCACTGGTTCACCAAGATGGACTTGGATGGAACCATTTCTTTGTTTTGTTGGGTCCTATCTGGGATGAACAGGTAGTAACACAAGAGACACTGAACACGTGGAACATCATACCATTAAAAAAAATTTTTTTTGGGGGGGGGTCATTTTGACAAAGTCCCAGCTGGCCTCAGTCTTACAGAGATCTGTCTGCCTCTGCCTCCTGAATGCTGGGGTTAAAGGTATGCACCCATACCTGGCTATCTTTCTTGTTGAGTAATTTAAAATTGTCCATAAAAAGACAGAAAAACAGACCTAAGAAAAACCTAGCTATATTTTATTTTATTATTATTTTTTTTTTTGGTCTTTTCGAGACAGGGTCTCCCTGTAGTCCCAGCTATCCTGGAACTCACTCTGTAGACCAGGCTGGCCTTGAACTCACAAAGATCCACCTGCCTCTGCCTCCCAAGTGCTAGGATTAAAGGCGTGCGCCACCACGCCTGGCTAAACCTAGCTATATTTTAAAAAATGTTTTTTTTTCCTAGCCGGGTGTGGTGGTACAACACCTTTAACCTCAGCACTTGGGAGGCAGAGGCAGGCAGATCTGAGTTTCAAGGCCTGTATAATGAGTTCCAGGCCAGCTGGGGCTATAGGAAGACCCTGCCTCAAAAACCAAAACAAAAAAGTATACTTTTCCTCAAAAACATAGTTATTTTTGTTATCACTTCCCTCCTCTATTTGGCTCTGACCTTTACACTCAGCAGCAGACAAGGAAAGCACGAGGGCAGGACTCTTGCTGCACCTTCTGAAGTCTAGGGACGCAGCACTGAAGAACGACGTGGCATCCCAGCCAGCCTCCTGACACCCACCCCCAAGTGTTTGGCTTCCTCCATCTCACCTTACTGCATCTCTTTCACCAGCCAGGAATCTTCTCACTTCACTGTTATGGCACCAACTTTAAGGTAAACAGAAAGAAAAAAAAATTATTTTTATTATTTAAGGTAGGGTCTTAGTCTGCAGCCCAGGCTGGCCTCCAGCTCCCAATCCCTTTGTCCCAGCTTCCTGATGCTGAGATACCTGACCTTTCAGGCTTTAAAAAACTGTGGCAGGGACTGGAGAGATGACTCAGTGGTTAAGAGCACCGACTGCTCTTGCAGAGGACCAGGGTTCAATTCCCAGCTCCCACATGGCGGCTAAGAACAGTCTTTAAACCGAGTGTGGTGGCACACACCTTTAATCCCAGCACTCTGGAGACAGAGGCAGGTGGATCTCTGTGAGTTCAAGGCCAGCCTGGCCTACAGAGTGAGTTCCAGGCCAGCTGGGGCTATAGGGAGACTCGGTCTCAAAAACAAAAACAAAAAACAAAACAAACTGTGGTAAAATCTAGATAAGACCATTTTAACTACTTTTACTGTAACAGTTCTGTGGCCCTGACCCCACCACCACTCACATTTTTCTTCTTAACTGAACCTCTACTCCTAGGAAACACTAGTACCCTCCTCCCCTGCACCAGGCCATGACTTATTTACCGCACTTCATTAATGAGCAGTCACACAGTACTATTTTAGTCTTTTTGTGTAAGACAGGGTCTAGCTAGCCTTGGCTGGCCTGGAACTTACTTTATAGATCAGGCTGGCTTTGAACTTACAGCAATTCTCTTGTCTCAGCTTCCTGAGTGCTAGGATTACAGACCTGTACCACCATGACTGGACTAATTTTTTTTTTTTTTTTTTTTTTTTTGTCTTTTTTGAGACAGGGTCTCCCTGTAGCCCCAGCTGTCCTGGAATTCACATTGTAGTCCAGGCTGGCCTTGAACTCACAAAGATCCGCCTGCCTCTGCCTCCTAAGTGCTAGGATTAAAGGCGTGCACCACCACACCAGGCATGACTGGACTAATTTTTATTTTTACTATGTGTAGGGGGGTTCAAATGTAGAACTGGCAGGTATTTATGTATTTTGAATATTAATTTTTCATCAGTTTATATGGTTTAGAACTCAGTCATTAACCTGACATGACTAAAAACCAAATTCCTTTAGATTTCAATTTTCTTTTAATCCACCTGCCTCTGCCTCCCAAGTGCTAGGATTAAAGGCATGCGCCACCATACCCGGCTAATTTATTTTTTATGTGTATGAATGTACTGTCTGCATGTAGGTCTGTGCACCCATGTAGTGCAATGCCACGGAGGTCAGAAGAGGGCGTCGGATTCCCCTGGAACTGGAGTTACAGATGGTTCTCAGCCGCCATGTGGTTGCTGGGGATCGAACCTGGGTCCTCTGCAAGAGCAGTCTGTGCTCTTAACCACTAGGCCATCTCTCCAGCCCAAATTTTCTTTTCTTTTTGAGACATGGTCTCCCTATAGTCCCAGCTGGGCTGGAGCTTGCTATATATACCAGGCTGGCCTTGAACTCACAGAGATCCGCTTGCCTCTGCTGGGATTAAAGGCGTTTGCCACCACACCTGGCAATTTCAAGTTTCTTAAACATAAAGCGAGGCTATTGGACTGAACATCCTTATAGGTTCTTTTGGCTTTACAAATCTAGGAAACAGGGCTGGGAATTGTGGAGCACAAGGCTAATCCCAGCATTCAGGAAACAGAGTAAACAAGGGGCAATCAAGTTGGAGGCCATCCTGGGCTAAACAGCCACCTGCTGTCTCCACAAACAAAACAGAAAAACCTACAACACCACACACAACTATGGACACAGAGTATGTAAAAAATCAGTTCCTATTATGGAAATAAACATTTCTATTAATAATCCCTTTCCATGGATTATTATAATCCCTCTCCATATGGATATATATAATATATGATTATAAAAAAAAGGGATATATAATAATCCCTTTCCATGGATTATTATAATCCCTCTCCATATGGAGAGATGGCTCAGCAGTTAAGAGTGCAGACTGCTCTTGCGGAGGACCTGGGTTCAGTTCCCTGCATCCACATGGCAGCTAAGAACTGCCTTTGAGGGGGCTGGACAGGAGGCTCAGTGGTTAGGAGCGCCAAGAGTGCTCTTGCAGAGGACCCAGGTTCGATTCCCAACACCCACATGGCGGCTAAGAACCGTCTCTAACTCCAGTTCCAGGGGAATCTGACGCCCTCTTCTGACCTCCGAGGCACTGCATGACACAGGTGCACCAACCTACATGCAGACAGTACACTCATACACATTTAAAAAAAAAAAAAAACAAACTCCCTTTGAGCTGGGTGTGGTGGCACGCCTTTAAGAAAAAAAAAATCCCTTTCCGTGCAAATCTGCTTCCTGAGCACAGCAAGAATCTTATCCCAAAGCCAGATCCTTAGCTAAAAATATCATAATTCTTGAAGCTTGTGTTGAATTCTAGCAGGCTTAGCAGTGGAGAAATTGCCAGTGTGGAAAACTAAAGCTTGTTCAGTGCACGAACATTACCTTTCAATCAGAGAGTTCATGATCTCAGTGTTCTCTTGAAAAAGGCAAATGAGGTTGGTTGGTAGGGAAAGGTAGTTACATATATGTTCAAAATGGCTTGTTCCAGACCCTGCAAATGGAGAAGCAAAGAACAAAACGTGAACAACTCCAAATACCCTGTGTGGATGTACACAAGAGCACAGTTTTCTTCTTTCTTTCCAAGTATGAAAAGGGTTCAAATTTGCTACGTTTGTAATTTGTAGGGGATCCATGGAAAACATCAGAACACCATGGACAGAACGGCGTCTAAGACTCCTAATCAGGTCACAGCTCCCTGGTGCCTCAGCTAGACCCTTCGATATTAAAATGATGCCACTGCAGCTTACCTCAGGCTGACTGTGAACATGAAATAAACAAGTCATGGGCAGTAAATGTCCTGACCACTGCAGCACTGTTGGAACTGACGTCATGAAGCTGACCCCGCACTGCTTTCATCAGATGAAACTGAGAAGAACTGGGACAGCAAACCAGCCGTCTCCTCAGAAGCCAGACACGCACGCAGCTGGGTATGGTGGTGCATGCCTTTAATCCCCAACACTCGGGAGGCAGAGCCAGGTGGACTGCTGCAAGTTTGAGGCCAAGTTGGTCTACATAGCAAGTTTCAGGTCAGCTGGGGCAACAGGAAGACCCTGTCTCATAAAGAACCAAAAACTTCTGAAAACAAACAAAACCCAGCATGCGCAATTGTGATAGTCTGAATTTGAAACATTAACATTTTTTATTGTATATGAATGTTTTGCCTACATGTGTAAATGCTGTGTATGCAATGCCTGTAGAGGTCAGAAGAGAGTATCAGATCTCCTGTAATGAGAGTTATGAATGGTTGTTCACGCCATATGGGTGCTGGAAGTTGGACCTGGGTCCACTGCAAGAGTAGACAGTGCTCCCAAATGCTCAGACCTCCCTCCAGCCCATCTCTCCAGAATTTTAATTACACTTGTTTTAAGTTAAAAATCACTTAAAATTGAGCCAGAGACATGGGTTGGCGATAAGGGTGCTTGGCATCTGATGACCTGAGTTTGATCTTTGGAACACACATTGTGGAAAGAAAAACCCAACTCCCTTAGGCTGTCCTCTGACTTCCACATGCACAAGTAAATGAAATTTCTGAAAAAGTTAAAAATCACTGATGTTTACTTTTTAGTTTTGAAAGTCTGAGGAACCTTGAGGGTGGAGAGTTGGACCAGTAATTAAGAGCACTGGCTGTTCTTGCAGAAGACCAGGATTTGAACCCCAGCACTCACATGGTGGCTGACAACAACTGTTCATAACTCCAGTTACAGGGGATTTGACACCCTCTTTTCTCCTCTTTGGGCACTGCATGACATGAGTGCTCTTACACACATACAGGTGTAACACTCATACACATTAAAAAAAAAAATCCACCCAGTGTGGTGGCACATGCCTTTAATCCCAGCACTCGGGAGGCAGAGGCAGGCAAATCTCTGCAAGTTTCAGGCCAGCCTGGTCTACACATAGAGAGTTCCAGGACAGCTGGGGTTGGAGCTACAGGAGAACCCTACCAAAAAAAAAAAAATCAAGCAATCTAGTTTATGTATAACATAGAAATCAAACAATTTTTTTTTAATTTTTTTTATTAATTTTATTTATTTCTGTATGTGTATGAATGTACTGTCTGCATGCAAGTTTGTGCACCCGTGTCGTGCAACGCCGCGGAGGTCAGAAGAGGGTCTCGGATTCCCCTGGAGCTGGAGTTCTCCTGGAATTGGAGCTTCAGACGGTTCTTGGCCGCCATGTGGGTGCTGGGGATCGAACCCGGGTCCTCTGCAAGAGCAGTCGGTGCTCTTAACCGCTAGGCCATCTCTCCAGCCCGAAATCAAACAATTTAAGATCTGAAAGCAAATCTAAGAACCGTATGGGACCTGAGACGCTTTGTAAACCAAAGGACATTTGTTCTAATAGCATGGTAACTTTCTGAGATGCAGATGAGGAACAGATGTGTTCACAGACTTGCACCAGGTTCTATGAGCACGGCCTCTTCACAGGCCACTGGCTACACTGCAACCATGTAATCAGAATGTTTTTTGCTATTTCTTGAAGTACTAGGTATTGAGTCTAGTACCTTCAACATGTTAGACAAGCACTACTACCACTGAGCTTTACCCTAACCAGTTTTTTTTTTTTTTTTCCCGGTGTTTTTGAGACAGGGTCTCCCCGTAGCCCCAGCTGTCCTGGAACTCACTCTGTAGACCAGGCTGGCCTTGAACTCACAAAGATCCGCCTGCCACTGCCTCCCAAGTGCTAGGATTAAAGGCATGTGCCACCACGCCCGGCTCCTAACCAGTTTTTAAAGCTTGCAAATGCTCTGTTTTCTAAATGGCTGAAGCAGATGACTACAAATATTTCCTACATTTTAGAAGTTACCTTGAAGTTCTGGCGGGGATGGAACACCATTTAGATAATGAAAAAATAAAGCAGAACACTTGAGGAAGGGCAGAATCCCAGCCCGGACACTCTTCCACAGATGCCAGCCTGAAGGTGCTTCTTTCAAGGCCCTGAAGATGGATGAAAGGTGCTTGTAAGAAGTGGTAAGAGAAGGTCATGCAGTTAAAGTGCAGCGAGATAGAGGGCCAATGCTTGACTGACATTTGGAGTTGATGACATCATGGCTACCAGAATGGGCTAAAGGCTAGTGGTAGCCCTATCAGGGGATGTCAAGTACAAATAGTGATAACAGCCTCTAATACTGTTGTAGAAATTTATATAATGGAGCCACATACAGAGAAAAATTAGAAAACAAACCTGAGCTGTTATTCTAGTAAACCGTCTCCAAGCTAATTTGTTTTACAAAGCTGTATATGAAGTTTAAAACTAACATGCAGTTAGAACATACTATATGTCATAATTTTTTATTTGTTTTTTTGAGACAGGGTCTCCCTGTAGCTCCAGCTGGCCGGGAACTCACTATGTAGATCAGGGCGATCTTGACCTCACAGAGATCTGCCTACCTCTGCCTCCTAAGTGCTGGGATTAAAGACGCGCACCTCCATCCCCAGCTTCTATGCAAAAATTTATTTATTTATTTATTTATTTATTTATTAATTATTTATTTTAAACACGGTTCTTAGCTGCCATGTGGGTGCTGGGAATCGAACCCGGGTCCTCTGCAAGAGCAGTGGATGTTCTTAACCGCTGAGCCATCTCTCCAGACCCTATGTCATAAATTTAATACATTCATTATATTTTACAATTTATCAGCATATTGATGGCATACTATTCCTCTGCACAAACATTTAGATTCCCTTCAATTCTTTGTTGGTAAAATAACAGCTTTTTATACACCCATAAGTTTTTCTCTATATTGGATTACTTGATTAGCATAGATTCTCAGATATAACATTCTGTGTGTCTTCTGTGTATAACTGAGGTATATCCAAACTTGTGGGTGTATATGCTTGTGCGTGCTCACAGAGGCCAGGAGTCCCCCTGTGGTCCCTTCTATCACTCTCCACCTCATTCTCTTAAGGTAGGGTCTCTTACAATCCTGGAGATACATGGGCATCCAGAAGTGCCAGCTATTCTCTTGTGTCTACCCCACCCACACAAGCGCTGGGGTACAGGTGCTTGCACAGCCATGTGCTGCTGGGATTGGAATCTCAGTCCTCTGTCTGTGTAGCAAGCATTCTTTCCCCTTGAGCCATTTCTCCAGCCCTAGAACAAACATTTTCACATGTTCTTGATGAACTATCTAAGTGAGATTGCTGAACAAGAGCACAATGACTCCAACAACATGTGCTTTTCTAGTAATTTCACTTTATGTGTTTTAGAGGCAACTTTCAGAGTCCATTTGTTCACTAGTTGGCGCCAGATCCTCTGAGGAAATAAATGAAGGGCTCAAAGCCCAGTAGCACGGAGACTCAGTATCTTAGCACCCTTCTGAGAGACTTCCAGTTATAGCAGTCACTCCTGTACCACTTTTTTTTTTTCTTTTGTCTTTTCGAGACAGAGTCTCCCTGTAGTTCCAGCTGGCCTGGAACTCTGTAGACCAGGCTGGCCCTGAACTCACGCAGGTCCACCTGCCTCTGCCTCCTGAGTGCTGGGATTAAAGGTGAGCGCCACCACACCTGGCTGTACTTTCTATTTAAACACATGTCAATATGCAGAAACTTCTGGTAATTAATAAGTCAACTCCTGTCTCTTGCTGATGCCTACTGACCCCTAAGTGTCCACCGTGGAAGATAAAGATCTCACCTTCCAGTACACTGTCGAAGTGTTTTGTGCAAAGAAAGAACTGCTAATTCTTCTTCCCCAGTGGGATTTTCTTGATCCATGCCATTTTCTTCTGAAAGACAAAGAGATATTAATTCTCCCCATTCTGCTACTATGTGGTCTGCTACTGTGTGGTCAAAAGAGCTGCTGATACTCAAGACATATCATATAATCACAAATAACAAAACATCCTCATAAATAAGTGCTTTTCTTTTTTTTTCTTCTTTTTTTTTTGACAGGGTCTCCCTATAGCCCCAGCTGTCCTGGAACTCACTCTGTAGACCAGGCTGGTCTTGAACTCACAGAGATCCACCTGCCTCTGCCTCCTGAGTACTAGGATTAAAGGCGAGGGCCACCATCGGCCCGGCTTAAAGATGGTTCTTAGCCATATGGGTGCTGGGCATTGAACCCGGGTCTTCTGCAAGAGCAGTCGGCACTCTTAACCACTAAGACATCTCTCCAGCCCAGTTAACTTTTCAAGTGTACACACAGTATCTAAAAAAGGAGCCTGTCACTATGCTGTGGATAGAATCTGCTAAAAATAGTGTCTTGAAATGTTTCACATATTGTGACAGACAAGATAGTATTTTTGTCATTGGACTTCAACAGAAGACATACTTGTATGAATATAGATTATTATTATTATTAAAAAAAAAAAAAAACAAAGCTTTCTGCCAGACTGAGGGTGCAGAGGACCTTGATTCAATCCCCAGCACCCCATGGTGCAACTGTCCTTAACTCCAGTTCCAGGGGATCTGATGCTTTTTTCTGATCTGCAACATGGGTGTTCTTACATACATGCAGGCAATATACTCATACATATAAAATGAAAATAATAAATATTAAAAAATAAATAAAAGATTTATTATTGGAGCTGGAGAAATGGCTCAGAGGTTAAGAACACTAGTTGCTCTTGCAGGGGACCCATGTTCCAGGGGAATTTGATGCTTTCTTCTAACTCTGTTGTCATGGATGTACTTACATACATGCAGGCAATACATTTACATACATAAAAAATTTAAAAGATTTATTATTTTTACTTTATGTGTATGAGTGTTTTGTCTGCACCTATGTAAGGGCATTACATTATGTGCAATACCTGAGGAGACCAGAAGAGGGCATTAGATCCCCTGGAACTGGAGTTACAGATAGTTATTTGTCACATGTGTCTTGGGAACTGAACCTGGATCCTCTTCAAGAATAGCCAGTGCTCTTAACTGCTGAGCCATCTCTCCAGCTCCTGATTTGAAACTTTTCACATGAAGTAGAAAAAAGCAAATAACAGCAGTTTATATATAATTCTTACTCAGACATCTTTTCCTCTGAGAATTGTAAAACAAGTTTAAAAAAATTGAGAAAATTCAAGGCCAAGAAGCTGACAAGAATGAGGGCAAGGGCAAGAGTTACCTGTACATGAGGTAAGTAAGATTTGTACGATGTGTGCCATAGTAACCAGATGAAAGATGTGCAGGTCTCCAGTGCTGAGGCTGATCCCTGAAAAATCTTGACACTGCAGCGCAGGGAGAGCAAGCACCAAGCCCACCTAGACATCAAACACAGAGTCAGATCAGGGCCCTCTCCTCACAGCTTCTTCCTGTGATCCCTGGGCCTGATCCTTAAAGAAACTGAGGGAGGACACAGAAAGCTGCTAGGCTGGCTTAGTGAAATGACTTGGGCAAAAGGGCCTTAAGGGTCACCGTCACTTCATTTACCAACAGCTTACTGCCCCAACAGTACGTGAAAGCTTTTTCTACATTTGTTAATCTTTTTGGTGTGTACATTTAAGTGTGGAGGTCAGAGGACACCTTGGGGGGGGGGGTTGTTTCTCTTCTACCACATGAGTCTAGGGCCTGCATAAACTCAGGTAGTCGGGATTGGTGGCAAAAGTCCTTACCCACTGATCTATATCTTGAATTTTTTTTTTTTTTGTCATTTTGAGACAGGGTCTCCCTTTAGTCCCAGCTGGTCTGGAGTTTGTTATGTAGACTAGGCTGGCCTTGAACTCACAGAGATCTACTTGTCTCTGCTTCCCGAATGCTGGGATTAATGGCATGCAATACCACATCTGGCTTTGAAACCTTTTTTTGAAGAGATCTTTCAACTCCGTTGAAGAGGGATCACTGCTTTGCTCTTTTTCACTCAAGAACAGGTATGCTTTGGTTGCTTTGTTTTGACAAGGTCTTAATAATACAGAGGCCATGCTGGCCTGGATCTCATCAGACCTCAGTCTTCCTAGTTACAGGTGTGTGCCATTCTGCCTATCTTAAAACTGGAAATCTCTTTGAGGGGTGAACAAAGAAGTATGGGTTTTGGACCAAATAAAGATATACAGGTAAATCCTGCCTTGTTTTCTACTAAGCATTCAGACAAATAATACACCTGAGCTTCAACTTCCCTAGCAGCAAAACTGGGGGCAGAAAGGAAATAAATCCAAACAGCTACAGCCAATTTAATTAATTAATTAGTCTTTTTTTGAGACAGGGTCTCCCTGTAGCCCCAGCTGTCCTGGAACTCACTCTGTAGACCAGGCTGGCCTTGAACTCACAGAGATCCGCCTTCCTCTGCCTCCCAAGTGCTGGGGTTAAAGGCATGTGACACCACGCCTGGCTCAGCCATTTGATTTTTTGACAAATATACCCAAAGCATATGCTGGAGAAAAGACACTCCTTTAAATAAATGGCATTAAGAAAACTAAGATTTCCATATCTTTCAACCTGTACAAAAATTAATTCCAAACAGTCCCAACACCTAATGGAAGACTTATAACAGTGAAACTTACAGATAAAAACACAGGATACAGGCACAGGCAAGGAATTTCTACAGAGGACTGTAATACTCTAAGAAATATGAATGAGAAATAACAATAGGATTCTATGAAATTAAAAATCTTTCTGTGGGCTGGTGAGATGGCTCAGCTGCTATACTTGCCACCAAGCCACTGATCCAAGGTCCATTCTGGGAACCCACATGGTAGAAGGAGAAAACTGATTCCTACAAGTTGTCCTCTAACCTCCACACACAAATGTTTCAAAAACAAAACAAAACAAAACAAAACAAAACAAAAGCTGGGCGTAGTGGCGCATGCCTTTAATCCTAGCACTTGGGAGGCAGAGGCAGGCGGATCTTTGTGAGTTCAAGGCCAGCCTGGTCTACAGAGTGTGTTCCAAGACAGCTGGGGCTACAGGGAGACTCGAAAAGACCAAAACAAAACAAAACAAAAAAACCTTTCTGTACAGGAAAGGAAACAGCTAACAGAGGAAGAGATGGCTGACAGAATGGGAGAAAAGTCTCACCAGCAATTTGCCAGAGGATTAATATCCACAATACTTAAAACCTAAAGACCAACACTCCCCACAATTCAATCAAGAAACAGACAATTGAACTTACTAGACAATTCTCAAAACAAGAAGTACAAACAGCCACATGAAAAGATGTTCAATATCCTTTGTCACCTCAGAGAAATCCACAATTATTACCCAAAATTATTTTGAGATTCCACCCTAGCCAGAATGGCTATCAGCAAAACAAATAACACCACTAGGTGTGATGCCCAGACCTTTAATCCCAGCAGTTGGGAGGCAGAGGCAGGCAGATCTCTGTTGAGTGAGCCTAGCATGGTCTAAACAGTGAGTTCCATGCCAGTTGGGGCTATAGGAAGGGAGACCCTGTCTCAAAAAACAATAAAGAAAACAAATAGTAAACACTGGTGAGGATGTGGGGGAAGGAAAAGGAACCCTCGTACTCTGCTGAGGATAGCGAGTGAGTGTAGTATGGCCACTGCAGATATCAACATGGAGGCCTCTCCAAAACTAAAAACAGAACTACTGTAAGACGCAGCTACACCACTCCTGGCAGACATCCAAGTCACTGCTCCACAGAGAGTGTTTACATCCATGTTTATGAACGGCTAGTTACAAGAGCCAACCAAGGAATCATCCCAGGTTATGTGAATAAATGAATGGAAGAAAACGTGCTCAGAACTCACATGGTGGAAGGAGAAAACTAACTTGTAAGTTGTTTGCTGCGCAGGCTGTGGTGAGTGTGCACATGTGTACACTTAAGACAGTCACAAACAGACACACTAAATGGTAGAAGAAAATTAACTGTAACCACACAGTGGAGTATTCAACCATGGAAGAGTGAAATTCTATCATTTGCAGGAAAATGGATGAACTAGATATATCTTAAACAAAATAAGCCAGATTCAGAAAGCTATACCATGTTTTTTCTCATGTGTGGATCTAAATTTAAAGAAATAACACAATATTAAACCAGGCACGGTAGTGGACTCCTTTAATCCCAGGCAGAGGTAGGTGGATCTCAAGTTGGAGGCCAGCCTGGTCTATATCATAGTGAGTTCCAGGCCAGCCAGAACTATATAATGAGACCCTGTCTCAAAACAAAACAAGTGTGGTCGCTATAACAGCACAAACACTAAAATTGTAATACAGAGAAGACTAGCATGGCCTCTGTGCAAGGATGACACAAAAATTTGTGGTGTTCCATATTTCCAGAAAACCCTGCATCTGTGATATCTCTAGACAAATGAAGTTTCTTTTTTCGTTTTTTGAGATAGGGTCTCCCTTTAGTCCCAGCTGGCCTGGAGCTTGCTATGTAGACCAGGCTGGCCTTGAACTCTGCCTCCTGAGGGCTGGGATCAAAGGCATGTGCCACCACGCCCAGCCCAAGACAGTTCTTAGCTGCCATGTAGGTGCTGGGAATCGAACCCAGGTGCTCTGCAAGAGAAGTCAGTGCTCTTAACTGCTGAGCCATCTCTCCAGCCCCATGAAGTTTCTTACGGTAGGTTTGTCTATAAATATAGATCTCTGTTTAGCATAAACAGAGAAATATACTGTACAACTACTCATCAAAGAAGCTTCTTTTTTTGTAGTAGATGGAAGCTACGCAGAATCCCACAACTGGTCAGATACAGAGAATATACATTTGAGAGATGCCCAGTCCTAGGTGACAAATCTACAGTTGAACTTCTATACCTAAGGTTCATGGAACAGAGTTTTCTCTCTACCCCTCTTTCCACTAACACATCCCTCAACTCTCACCAGTGAAGCTTTCTTTTACAAGAGAGTGTGATACCACAGGAGGCCACAACTGGCCAAATTTTAAAGAATAAGAGACTGCAGAGTATGTGTCCCTGGATAGGATAGGACTCCTATATTAAACCTCACCTGCCCATGGTTCACGGACCATTGTGGAAGAGGGGGCAGAAAAATAATCAGAGTCAGGGCTGATTCATAAAAATAGGGAAGTAGGCCCAACATGGTGGCGTACACCTTTAAACCCAGCACTTGGGAGGCAGAGGCAAGCGGATCTCTGTGAGTTCAAGGCCAGCCTAGTCTACAGAGCGAGTTCCAGGCCAGCTGGGGCTACAGGGAGACCCTGTCTCAAAAAGACCAAATGGGGGGGAAAAAAAAAAAAAAGGGAAGTAGAGGCTTTCAGACTACTGGAAGCTTGCACATGTAAACTTGGGGCAATGGTGGCTAGGTAGGCACTGAGCACAGGACCTATGCCAACCCAACCAGACAAGACATAGCACAGGACCCATGCCAACCCAATCAGACAAGACACTGAGCACAGGACCCATGCCAACCCAACCAGACAAGGCCCAGAGTGGAGCGAGAAAAATGGGTGGCAGGCTGGCCTTAGATGGAGAGCTATTGGAGAGTGACTGCTACTGGGTGAGGGAGTGTGCCTTAACAGGTAGGCCAAGCACATTCCAGAGGACGAACTTACACTGAAGGATATCTTATACAGTGGAATACCTGAGGTTTGGTGAGGGGTTTTGGGGGGGGGCATGGATGGGTAAGGGGCTCTAAATTTGATTAAAAATTGTTGTATGAGGCCAGGGTGGTGGCGCATGTCTTTAATCCTAGCTCTTGGGAGGCAGAGGCAGGTGGATCTTTGTGAGTTCGAGACCAGCCTGGTCTACAGAGTGAGTTCCAGGACAGCTGGGGCTATAGGGAGACCCTGTTTCAAAAAGCCAACAAAATAAAACAAAACAAAACAACAAAACCCTGTTATATGAAATACACAAAAGTTCAGTAAAAAAAAGATAAAAAAAAAAAAAAAGCCAACAAAACAAAACAAAAAACCAAGCTATGAGCCTGGGGGGGACCCAGGAAGCAGGGAGATGGTAACTGGGCAGTGAATATGACCAAACCACATGATGCATCTGTATAAAAATATAATAAAGAAACTTTTATTCTGTACAATGAATATATAACACTAACTGAAAAAAAATTATAAAGGGGGGAGAGGAAGGTATCTGCTATCAAGTGGGACTGAAGGGCTCAACCAGCCTGGAGTTTCTAAAACGTGTGAAAGCACTCAATGGCTCACAGCCAGCACTCACGCTACTGGTGTTTCATTGACTTCTCAGTCGGTTCAAGGCACAGTGAGGTTAAGTTACTGACCTTGGCTGTAGAGCCAAGTAAGGGAGGAAGGGTGCTGAGTCACCCAGATCAAGTTTCAGCCAGGCTCATGAGAAAAATCTCCCCCCCCATCTGCCTTTCTACCATTTGCCAAATACAAGGCAGAGTTAGAGCATAACAAAGGGAGCATAAAGCAAAAGTAATACTCACCAGTAAATGAAACATGTCGATGTCTAATATGCATGGAAGGTCTTCATAGCTGTCAATAGGCACTAATGCTAGAAACGGAGAGAGATACATTAACATATTCCATCCACAATGTAAGCCAAAAACACACAAAAATCTAGTCTAAACAGCAAGAAATGTATGTATTTGTGAACAGCCCTAGAGCACTTCACTCATAATTGATAGAAGTTATTCTGGTACAAATAAAGTTTCCAAGATGAGAAGTTACCATAACCTATTGCTACAGGAACACTCACATGCAAAAAGTTTACAGAAGTGTCCTTGTACCACAGGAAGTGATGCTACTGTCCAATGTGCTGCTGCAAATCTTGTTAGTGACCTAAGACAGTCATCCTGAGATAAAGAAATCGACACAATTACCAAAGAAAAGAGGTACAGTTTACATCTAGAAATCTACTTAAGAAAAACCAAGTCAAGGAAAACCACAAACATTACTTTTTAGTGTTGTTATAGACAATGGGTCTGACTCTGGCAGGAATAAATATACTAATTACCAAAAAAAAAAAAAAAAAAAAAAAATAAGAAAGAAAAGAAAAGAGTTCAGGATCACTAAGTTCCATTTTACCACTCATGAACTGAGTTTACTTACCAGCCTGCAGGGCAAAGGAACCAAACAGTTCTTCTCTTCATCACTCCATAAAATCTTTCTGTAGATTGAAAGGGTTAGATGGTTAAATGATTGTTATGTCTTACTTATTGTATTTTTTAAAGTTATTTGCTGTTTAGAAATTTTAAATTTGTATTAATATATATATAATATATATATATTATATATATCTATATCTCTTTTTTTTTTTTTATTTTTCTTTTTGAGACAGGGTCTCCCTTTAGTCCCAGCTGGCCTGCAGCTCGCTATGCAGACCAGGCTGGCCTTGAACTCAGAGATCCTCCTGCCTCTGCCTCCTGAGCGCTGGGATTAAAGACGTGCACCACAATGCCTGGCAGCATATAATTTTTTTATGTTAAAAAATGGATTCTGGGCAAAAGCTGCTGATTCCCCAATGAAGGAGATGTCAGATGACTTGCAGGGCAGTTTGAGTCCCAGGAGCTGCTGGAGTGCCAGACGAAACTGGGGGTTCCTGAGGAGGCAGAGGCCACGGAGTTGGCGGCTGAGGCTGAGGTACTGGCTGTCAGCTGGATGCTAGACTTCCCCTGCCTCTCTCTGTGCCAGGCCTTTGGCAACCACCGCTCTGAGGACTTCCGCAACAGTGCGGAAGCTATTATTCATGGACTATCCAGTGTCACAGCTTATCAGTTGAGAACTGCATACATATGCCTGTTTTTGACAAGAATTGCATCAGGACAATCCCTTGGCAAGGCCAGCCTAGGCCTCAAATTCTCACCTCCAGCCCAGTACTGGACAGTCTAGCACCCCTCACCCAGCCAACAAATAGTTCCCCTAGTAGCCGGAACCATGCAATACCCAAGCCAGGCTGAAACCCCCAGGCCTGGGGAACCGCACCACAAGGACCTCATGCTCTCCCATGCTGCTGTGCAGCTGGGGTCCCCTCAACAAACTGGGGCAAGTCCCAGTCACCTACACAGAGAGATGCACTCACAGAACCACTGCAGGTTAGCCATGGACTGCCCACTGGCCCTCCAGGGCCAGGCACCAAGACACAGAATTTGAAACTGATGAACGTATTACACCTTTGCAAATCAGCCCTGATGATCTGAGCTTCAATTGAAAAGGAGCATGAATCCCAGCACTTGGGAGGCAGAGGCAGGTGAGTTCAAGGCCAGCCTGATCTACATAGTGAGTTCTAGGACAGCTGGGCTACAGGGAGACCTTGTCTCAAAAACACACAGATACACACACACAAAAGAAAAGGAGCATGATAAACTTCATATAGAAATACAGAATTTAGTTAAAATTCAGGCTGTAGCTGTTTGTATGGAAAATGGCAGTTTCAAGGAAGCAGAAGTATTTAAGAGTATTTGGTGATTCAGATTCTTACATGTCTTTAGAAAGAAAATTGCTTATGATAATCTCTCAGAAAGATGCATTCCACTCCTTTTATCAGCACTTCAGCTATAACCATATGATGGAGAAAATTAAGAGTTATGTAAATCACTGGGTGTGGTGGCGCACGCCTCTAATCCCAGCACTCGGGAGGCAGAGGCAGGCGATCTCTGCAAGTTCAAGGCCAGCCTGGTCTACAGAGTGAGTTCCAGGACAGCTGGGGCTATAGGGAGACCCTGTCTCGAAAAGACAAACGAGAAAAAAAAAAAGTTTCTGTTTAAAGCACTGTTTTTCTGTGATAGTTTTATTCCTGAGGATTTGTGTTATAAAAGTAAAATTATATGCCATCATTGTATTCTTTAAGAATCTATATTTTAGTAAAATACTGCTATGTTGCACCCTACCAAATTCAGTACCCCACCCTTCCTATATGAGGGAAAGGGGTATTTGTATTTACTTATTCTGTGTCTGCAAACTAACTTCAACCTTATGAGATGCCATATGAAAATGAATTTTCTGGGGCTGGAGAGATGGCCTAGCAGTTAAGAGTGCCGACTGCAAGCCGGGCGTGGTGGCGCACGCCTTTAATCCTAGCACTTGGGAGGCAGAGGCAGGCAGATCTTTGTGAGTTCAAGGCCAGCCTGGTCTACAGAGTGAGTTCCAGGACAGCTGGGGCTACAGGGAGACCCTGTCTCGAAAAGACAAAAAAAAAAAAAAAAAGAGCGCCAACTGCTCATGCAGAGGACCCAGGTTCAATTCCCTGCACCCACATGGTGGCTTTGACTCCAGTTCCAGGGGAATCTGACACCCTCTTCTGATCTCCGCAGCACTGCACGACACAGGTGCACAAACAACAGCGACGTACATTCATACAATAAACAAAAAAAAAAAAAAAAAAAAGAAAATGAATTTTCTAAAGAATGAATTGTGCTAGTCCTTTGAAAAGGTCTCACAGTGACTTCTGAGGTCTCACATGCTTGACTTTTCCTTTCAGCGCTTCCATATAAAGGAAAGAAACAGTATTGCCTTGGGGCAGAATTGCTATTAGCAAGAATAGTTGTGTATTCCCATTGGGAGTAATTTTACTTCTGAGATTTAAAGCTTTAACAGAGGTGATTTAAAATCAAACTGCTTTAAAACTGGGGGCTATGGGGCTGGAGAAATGGCCTAGCAGTTAAGAGCGCTGACTGCTCTTGCAGAGGACCTGGGTTCGATCCCCAGCACCCACATGGCGGCTGAGAACCATCTGTAACTCATAAATACACATAAATAAATAAATAAAATATTATATAAAAAAAAACAAACTGGGGACTGGAGAGATGGTTCAGTGGTTAAGAGCACCAACTCCAGTTCCAGGGGAATCTGACACCCTCTTCTGACCTCCGCAGCATTGCATGACATGGGTGCACCAACCTACATGCAGACAGTACATTCATACACATAAGAAATAATAAATTAAAAAAAAAACACACCAAAAAACAAAATTCTGGGCATGGTGGCGCATGCCTTTAATCCTAGCTCTTAGGAGGCAGAGGCAGGCGGATCTTTGTGAGTTCAAGGCCAGCCTGGTCTACAGAGTGAGATCCAGGACAGCTAGAGCTACAGGGAGACCCTGTCTTGAAAAGACCCCCCCCAAACCACAAAAAACAAAACAAAACAACAACAAAAACCCCCCAAATTGATACTGGGTTCTCTAATACTTAATATAACAATATTTCATATAAGTAGTATTATAGAAATCCTTAAGTCTGTATTAGCCATGATCTTCCTGGCATCTATAAGGATAAAGAAACAAGATCAGACATTAGCTCCTAGTCAATTTTGAGTTCTTATCAGTGATTTATTTATTAGAAGATTTAGTCATAGAGTAACAGAGTTATCAACATTTTCAGTTTTACGTGCTATTTAGCAAATAGGTAAGAATACCAAAATATTTCCATTAAAAAACATGGTATTGTGTGATCTGTTCAATTTTCCATTAAAGTGTCAGGCACTGTTTTTCATTTGTTCTTAAATTTATATTATTATATTTATACACACACACACACACACACACACACACACACACACACACACACACAAAACGGGGCTGGAGAGATGGCCTAGTGGTTAAGAGCACAACTGCTCTTGCAGAGGACCCGGGTTCGATCCCTGGCACCCACATGGTGGCTGAGAACCGTCTGTAACTCCAATTCCAGGAGAACTCCAGTTCCAGGGGAATCCGACCCCCTCTTCGGACCTCCACGGCATTGCACAACACGGGTGCACAGACCTACATACAGACAGTACATTCCTACACATAGATGAATAAATAAATATTAAAAAAAAAAAAAAGCACGAGCTGGGAGAAATCAAGCTGGCCTTGACTTTGAATCCTCATCTCCACTAGCGAGCTTTCACAGTCCTGAAAGGTGCTACGCATGACATCAGAAGGAAAGACATGATCATCAAGCTTGCCCAGCTGTCAATCCTGTGAACTACAGCAACAACTGGCCTGGGAAGGTATGAACAGTGGCATGACTATTATGGGAGTAACCAACCACTTTCTAATTGGATTTAAGGGCTGTTTCATAGGATGGAGCCTATACCTTACATTGGCCTAGGTACCTGAGGCTAGAAAATTCACAGGACATAGTGGAAAGCCTAATACTATTATTCTGCTAAACAGATTAACAGTATTAAACTGACTCTTAAGGACTTACTGTTATATCCATAGATTAATGCATCTCTCAACTCTCAGCAGAGAGGCATCCCTATACAACAAATGGTGATTAACACAGACCTACAACTGGCCAATGTGCAGACAATAAGAGGCTGCAGCCTCCTTATCCCCGAATAGGACATCTGTATCAGACCTCTGCCTCCCAAGATGGAAAGGTCATGGTGGAAGTGGGGGTGGAAAGACTGTAACAGCCACAGGTGGTGGATGACTACAGGCGGTAGATGACCACAGGGAAACTGTTTTCCAGATAGCTGATCAGTTTTATACATGAACTCACAACAATGGTGACAGCATGCACAAGTCTCACATAAGTAAAAGCCACTCAAAATCCCAGCATAGACATGGAAAAGTAAGAAACTTTAACCCTACCTGAGGAACTACTGACAACCAATGACTGCTGGGAGGGGAGAGTTGGTCTCATTTCAATCAAGATTCTTGGTAGGTTGACCAGGCTCTAGTGGATGAACCCACAAGGAAGGGCATTGGGGGACACAAACCTGACTCTCTAGGCCTTTAATATATATATTAGAGTACAGGAAAATGGGTGGAGAGTAGTAGGGGGACAAGAAGGAGGAGGATCTAAACATGATCCAAACAGCATATGAAGTCTGCAAAAAAAATCAGTGAAAATGGAAAAAAATATTTCTGCAGAGAATGCAATTTCATTAGGTTTTAGCATCTTTGACTCATTTCACAAGAATTAACTTTGGATGAAAAAGAAACAGCCCTTGCTGGGCGTGGTGGTGCACGCCTTTAATCCTAACACTTGGGAGGCAGAGGCAGGCGGATCTTTGTGAGTTCAAGGCCAGCCTGGTCTACAGAGTGAGCTCCAGGACAGCTGGGACTGCAGGGAGACCCTGTCTTGAAAAGACCAAAAAAAAAAAAAAAAAAAAAAAAAAAAAAAAAAAAAAAAAAAAAAAACAAAATTTATNAAAAAAAAAAAAAAAAAAAAAAAAAAAAAAAAAAAAAAACAGCCACAGTAACAAAGCTGAGATCATAGCCAGAAGGTAGCCATCACCACCATCTAAATGCACTCTGCAGCTATGTCTATTTAGAAATTGTCAAATCAGCATTCTGCAGCACATTCCCCATTTTCTGTTTCAGTCTTTTATTACTTTTTTATTACATTGCTGTTCACTCTGCACATTCACACAAACCCAGAGAAGCACCATCTCCAACCAACACGTGCTGTGCACTGTGACTTAAGGAAGCAGAGCTGTGAGAGCTTACCTGTGCTCTGGATGGTATATGCACAGCTCCCCCAACACATGATGGGCACACGGGGGTCCTCTTCATTGGGATGAACCTTCAGTCCCACCTTGTAAGTAGCTGTTCCAAATGTTGTCAACATTTCTTTTATGCTCTCAGAATAAGGGTTCCTGAAACAAACATGAATAGGATTAGTTCAAAAGTGTGTACTTGACACATAACCAGGACAGGTGGGTACCAAGGGGTTGTGAGATAGCCAACTCCGACTGAGGGGAGTTAGGCTCTTTGGATGAGCAGAGAGAAACTGGACTGAAATCAGAGTACTGGGTAGGTCCACAGTGTGAGCTATGGCACTTCTGATTCTTGTCCCTGTGTTGAGAACTTCAGGAATGTCCACCCCGTGCCACAAAGGTCAATGTTTCCAGTATAGAGTCTCGGTGGAAAATTGTCCAACACATCGACATTTGCAAGTCCTCACATCAAAGTGGGGCTGGTAACCTTGCTATGCTCACACCTCAGCAATCTCCAGCCTGCCCAGCAGCCATCCAATAAGCACCTGTGCTTTACTGTTAGGTATCTACCAAGGACTAAAACCTTGAAGGAAAGCATCAAGACTGAAACAAAGAAGCAGCGAAAAAGGTGGAGGCTGGGAAGGGCAGGTAGGCAGGGCAACTCAGGCAGAAACAACTTTTGGAAAAATTAGAGGCTCAGTCCAAGAAGGCTGAAAGAGGCAAACAGCAGGACCACTTCCAAGAACAGCTCTCCAGAGAGAAACCACACAACCAGCCCCTCAGATCTGAAGACATGAAGACTGGAAAGGTTACAGAACATTTTGCCAAATGAGTCAGAAAAGATACACACCAAAAAGGGATATCAGAAGATTTCCAAACATGAGTGACAAGAAAAATCTCAGTAGACCCCAATTCAGGACATAAATACTAGAAGAGACCATCTTAAAGGGACAGGGATAGGAATCAGAATGGCATTCATACTTCTCAAGAGCTGCTTCCAGTTAGCAAAACAGCACCTCTAAAATAGACGAAAGAACCCCGCACCTAGTCTACCCTGTAATCCTAGCACTGGGGAAGCTGAAGCTGGGTAAGGCCAGCTCTGACTGACAGTGCCTCAAAAAAACTGAAAAAACAAACAACACCCCCCAAACAAAACAAACCCCCACCCAAAACAAGACCAAACATAAAACCTCCAAAAACACAAACAAGCCCAACTAAGCAAACAACACATATATACAGATAAACAACCCACAGATGAAAAGTTACTTTTGAGCCCAGGTGTGGTGGCACATGCCTTTAATCCCAGCACTTGGGAGGCAAAGGCAGGCAGATCACTGAGTTCTGGGCCAGCCTAGTCCATGAAGTGAGTTCCAGGACAGTGGGGGTTACAAGAAGACCCTATCTCAAAAAGACAAAAAAAAAAAAGTTACTTCTGACAACTGTATATTCAGATTATCCAAAGGAGTATATAGATATATACAACACTGTATATTCAAATTATCCAAAGGGGTATATATATATATATATATATATATATATATATATATATATATATATATATATATATATATATATATCAATCACTGATCATCATAATTTAATATCCGGGGATCTTTCCTGAGGATGGCACAGGGCAAAAGACAAAGTGAATTAAGAGAGGAATAGGCCGGGAGTGGTAGTGCACACCTGTAATCCCAGCACTTGAGAGGCAGAGGCAGGCAGATCTATGTGAGTTCAAGGCCAGCCTGGTCTACATAGTTCCAGGTTAGTGGGGGCTACAGGGAAACCCTGTCTCAAACAAAACAAAACAAAACAAAACAAAAAACAAAACAAACACACACACACACACACACACACACACACACACACACACACACGAAGAATATAGCCAAAGACAGTTGTGTCCTGTCTGATTGGTGCAGGAAGATAGAGCCCTCCAGGACAGAAGAGCTTTTGACAAGTCTGAGCACTTAGAAAAGCAAGTGCAAGATCTAGGACAGAAGCACCTCACCGCTCAGAACACAGAGCTGGGACAGAACAGCAGGATGGGAGAGAGACAAGGCAACTGTTAAACTCAGGAGAGATAGACACAAGAATAGACAATGCTGGTCATGGTGGGACATGTCTTTAATCCCAGCACTGAGGCAGAGGCAGAGGCGGAGGTAGAGGAGGTAGAGGAGGTAGAGGAGGTAGAGGAGGCAGGGGAGGCAGGGGAGGCAGGGGAGGGAGAGGAGGGAGAGGAGGGAGAGGAGGGAGAGGAGGGAGAGGAGGGAGAGGCAGAGGCAGGCGAATCTCTGAGTTCAAGGACCACCTGGTTTACAGAGCAAGTTCCAGGCCAACTGGGGCTACAGGGAGACCCTGACTCAACAAACAAACAAACAAACATACAAACAACAAATCAACCAACCAACCCCCACAAAATAAAAACACACACACACACAAAAAAAAAACCCAAAAAGGCCAAAACCAAAAAGAACGAAAGAAAGGACATAGTGATGATACATGAATTATTAGCAGAAGAAACTGACAACTAATTTAATCCACAACTGTGATGTGAACTGAATTCAAAATATGAAAGTAGGATTGGGGTGTAGCTCAGTGGTGGACATTTGTCTGGCATGCATGGGGCCCTGGGTTCAATACCCAGCAAAGAGTTTAAAGAAAAAGAGGAAGGAAGGAAGGAAGGAAGAAATTGGACATAAATACTAGAAAAACCATCTTAAATGACAGGACTGACGGAAGGAGGCCCAGGAAGCAGAGGCCAATGGAAGCCTCCTAGGTTTGTTTTTACTGGATCACTTAGTATGCAACAGGCAAGTCCAGATGGCTTCACATGCAGTATGTCACTGCACCCTTATAGAGTCTGGGAATGGCCTTACTGTCCAGATGGAGGAAATGAGGTAGAGTGGTTAAGAATTTGTTCAAAATTACAAAGGTAATATAAGCAGTGGAGCCAGGCAGTCTCCCTCTGAAACCAAAGCTGGACTTTGTAAATAACTGGATTATGGGCAGGACAGGGTGGATCACTCTGGATCAGAATGTGGGTTACTAAGAGTTTCTTGGGTGGAAGGTGGAAATCAGAATGAAGCCTAGAACTTGGGAGGCTGAGGGACCTGGATGTAGACATCCCAATGAGACATCACGGAGACAGGTACTGGGAAACAGCAGCAGGTCACTCACTGGTTAGAGTGAAACCTACTGCACAGCTCTTTCATGTTTCTCAGTTACCACAACTGATACCACCTGGTGCATAAACCTTGGTATTCAAGATCAGAACCTGATATGCTTTGCCTTCTCCCTGCCAAATCAGACTCCTACAAACTGGTCACTTAACTCTTAATTTCAAATGGGTCAGATTTAAAAGAAATGACACTGTATACTCACTTAGGATGAAAATCAGGCCTGAAGCCTTCAGGTGGCTGGAATCCATTCATATTTTCTACATTCTTTGAAGAGGCTGTATCTACAGAAACAGGCATTTTAGATCATTGTTCAACAGGTCACAGTATTTTATCTATTTCAGCTATGCAAATAAGTTTTTTTTAAACCTGCAAAAAATTCCCATTAATACAAGCTGGAATACTATCATCTCTGTAATCCCAGCTGTCCCTGAATTCACAGAGATACATCTGCCTCTACCTCTTATTTTTTTTTTTTATTTATTTATTTATTTTATTTTATTTATTTTTTTTTTATGTGTATGAATGTATTGTCTGCATGCGGGTCTGCGCACCCGTGTCGTGCGATGCCGCGGAGGTCAGAAGAGGGTCTCGGATTCCCCTGGAACTGGAGTTCTCCTGGAACCGGAGTCACAGACGGTTCTCAGCCGCCATGTGGGTGCTGGGGATCGAACCCGGGTCCTCTGCAAGAGCGGTCGGCGCTCTTAACCGCTAGGCTATCCCTCCAGCCCCCTGCCTCTACCTCTTGATTAAAGGCACGTGCAACCATGCCCGGCTTGTATTTATTTTAAAAAAATATTTTGTTATTTTATGTGTATGAATACACTGCCTGCATGTATCCAAGTACACAATACACTGTACTGTGCAATGCTGGAGGAGGCCAGAAGAGGGTGTCAGATTCCCTGGATCTAGAGTTAGGCACGACTGTTAACCTGCCATGTGGGTGCTAGGAACTGAGCCTGAGTTCTCTGCAAGAGCAGTCAGTGCTCTTGATTGCAGAGTCATCGCTGCAGCCCCAGCTCCTTATTTTTAAATACTTTAAAACAATTCTTTGCTGAACATACATTTTCCAATCAACTGAGACCTTGAAGGAAAACAGCTTATCAGAGCTGGTGGGATGCTCATTGGTAAAGGTACTTGTTACCAAACCTGACAATCTCAGGAACCTACATAATGGAAGGAGAGAACCAACTTCTGAAAGTGGTCCTCTGACCTCCACATGGTTTACAACCCCCTCATCTTCCAAGAAATTTCAAATCCAACAAACCAAGCAAGGTAACTAAAACTTACTGGGAATGTTTTCTTCTTTCCAAAGAACCTGTAATGCTTTGATCTGCTCAGATACTGTTCTAATCCACTGGGTCAGATTCGGTTGGTCTGTAAAATTTAACCTCCTAGAAAAGATTACAGAGAGTATTTAATTCTTTATTGCTATTGCTTAATTTAAGATACAAAAGCTTGGGGCTGGAGAGATGGCTCAGCAGTTAAGAGCACCTACTGCTCTTGCAGAGGAGCCAGGTTCCATTCCCAGCACCCACACGGAAGCTAAGAACCATCTTTAACTCCAGTTCCAGGGGAATCTGATGCCCTCTTCTGACCTCCGCGGCATTGCACAACATGGGTGCACCAACCTACATGCAGACAGTACACTCATACACATAAAAAATAAATAAAAAAAATTTTTTTTAAAGATACAAAAGCTTTCTTAAATCATCATATATACATTTTAGATGTATTTCAAATATATGAGGAAAAAACAGCCCAGGAGAAAATTTATTATATAAAAAAAAAAAAAGAAAAAATCAGGGGCTGGCTCAAGGGTGTTTGCCACCAAGCCAGATCACCTGAGTTCAATTCCTGGGACCCATGTGGTGGCAGGAGAAAGATGGCTCCTGTTAAGTTGTCTACACACACACACACACACACACACACACTCACACAGTAAAAAAAAAAAATCAGAATATGGGTTGGGGATGTAGCTCAGTGGTGAAGCACTTGCCTGCATGTGTGAAATCATTGATTCAATACCTAGCACTGAAGCTTTAAAAAAACTGGAAATAGGCCTGGCATGGTGGTGCATGCCTTTAATCCCAGCACTTGGGAGACAGGCAGATCTCTGTGAGTTTAAGGCCAGGCTGGTCTACCTGGTGAGCTCTAGGCCAGGTAGAACTAAAGGGAGACCCTGTCTCAAAAGACCACCACCACAACCACCACCAGCCCCCCCCCCAAAAAAAAACCTGGAATAGATATGATGAATGATGTTAATAACACTAAAATTTTCACTTTTTTGGTACTGGAATTTGACAGAATTTTGCAACTATCCTAATCACCACTGCCAGTAATATATACTAAGTCCTTTTTTTTTTTTAAGTATTTAAAAAAAATTTTATTTATTTTTTTATGTGTATGAATGTACTGTCTGCATGTAGGTTTGTGCACCCGTGTCGTGCAATGCCTCGGAGGTTAGAAGAGGGTGTCGGATTCCCCTGGAACTGGAGTCAAAGACGGTTCTCAGTCGCCATGTGGGTGCTGGGGATCGAACCTGGGTCCTCTGCAAGAGCAGTTGGGGCTCTTAAGTGCTAGGCCATCTCTCCAGCCCCACAAAGTCCTTATTATGTGACAGTCTCAGTAAAACATTTCCAGTAAGGTGCTTTACACTATTGTGCTGGATAGCTTAAGTGTCAACCTGACACGCCTAGGTTCAGGGAGCTGCAAATGGGGAAATACCTCCATTGGACTGGCCTATAGCCATGTCTGTGGTTTATTTTCTTGATTGTTGAGTGATGTGTCCCAGCTGACCTGGAACTTGCTATGTAGACCAGGCTGGCGTTGAACTCACAGAGAGCCACCTGCCTCTGCCTTCCCCAGTGCTGGGATTAAAGGCGTGCGCCAATGAGTTAAGGCAGGTGTGGTGGCACTTGCCTTTAATCCTAGCAGAGGCAGCAGAGGCAGGCAGATCTTTGTGAGCTTAAGGCCAGCCTGGTCTACATACTGAGTCCCGGACAGTTGGGGCTACAGTCTCAAAAAGAACAGCAACAACAACAACAAAAGGAATGAGTTTAAACTGGAATCTAGTAATATTTTATGGTGACATAGACAAGGATACCAAACTTTTCCTAGAATGGAATAAAAAACTGTTCTGAAGTGAATCCAGGTAACCCCACAGAAATACTGTCTTATCGTCATAAAACTTAAAACTATATATTTATTTTAACTTTTTTTTTTTTTTGTCTTTTTGAGACAGGGTCTCCCTGTAGTCCCAGCTGTCCTGGAACTCACTCTGTAGACCAGGCTGGCCTTGAACTCACAAAGATCCGCCTGCCTCTGCCTCCCGAGTGCTAGGATTAAAGGCGTGCGCCACCACGCCCGGCTATTTTAACTTTTATTTATTGTACATGTGTATGATATGTGTGTGTACAGGGGACACACATGCCACAGCAAGCATGTAGAAGTCAGGACAGCTTTGTGGAGTTAGTTCTCTTCGTCCACCTCTGTGTGGGTTCTGGGAATCAAAGTAAGATGATCAGGCTCGTATGGCAAGTGCTGAGCTATCTCCCTGGCACTATTCATAAAACTGATCGGTCCTCACTGACCAGCCCTCATCTGACATGCTTGCAAACCAGAAAACAAAGGTCCTTCAGATCCTGGAGATCTTCTGATTGGATTATTTGGGTGCACCAACCTACATGCAGACAGTACACTCACACACATAAAAAACAAACAAAATTTAATTGTTAAGACCATTCAGTGAATTCCACGAACGTGTGCATGCGTGTATACACAGCATCTCTGAAAAGTATGAGGGAGGCATGAGAAGCAGCATCTCTAGTAATAAACTGGTTTTCATGAGTAAATAGGAATTTTATATATTCTATAGTACTTATGGGTGAATAAGAAATAATTAAATTTTGGATTCCTTTCTAAAAACCAAATCACAGTCCATAGATATGCTAGAAATAACTAAAGAAAACTTGGAGTGTCTGGGAAACGCCTTGGTCACCTGGCATGTCTCCCTCCCTCTGGTTTATGATTCTGCACCATCTACCAAGCACACGATCTCTTTGCTACAAGGCTGATGGCAAATCTCACCTGCTGAAGACATTCCTCGGGGGGAGCAGCAGAGGAATGACTGTGTTGCTCAAGCACTCGCAGAGCGGGCAGAGGAACTCCCCGTGCTCCACGTCGTAGCTGGTGTGCAGGCGCAACCTCTGCTGCCTTCGCTGCTCTTTAGCTTGAACGGAATCAAAATACCTTCACGATTAAAGAACATGAGGTAACATAGTGTCATTTATGTCAGAAGAGGTATAAGTGCCATTTCAAATTTTTCTCATTAACAATTAAAAAAAAAAAAAAAAAGAACATTCTGCAATGAACTCAACTGCCCAAACACTTGAGATGATTTCTGAGTTGATTTTGTTTTCAAACTGGATTAAGAAGAGTTCTACCAGCTAGGCGTGGTGGCATATGCCTTTAATCCCAGCGCTTGGGAGGCAGAGGCAGGCTGATCTCTGTGAGTTCAAGGCCAGCCTGGTCTACATAGTGTGAGCTCCAGGGCAGCTGGGACTAAAGGGAGACCCTGTCTCAAAAAGACAAAAAAAAAAAAAGGAAGCGTTCTATCACAGAAACATAAGAAATGACTTACTTGCAAATAAGTATTTGCAAGGGAACAAACATTCCTTGGGACACTGGTCTGGCTACTTCCTCAGGGCCGGTAGCCACTTGTCTGTGCCAGTTAGTGCAGTGCTAGGTAATAGTACTGACTTGCTTGTTTTGAGAAGCACACAAACCACCAAGGCAGAACAAATTTAGGGATTTCCCACCTCACACAGGAGTCACTGTTATCCCGAAGCAACAAAGCAAGTACTAACATCTTTGGAATCAAGAGCTGTTCACCTTGGACCCAAAGAAAGAACACTCCTCAGGCAAGCTAACATTCTATGTCCTTCCAGCTTGTTACCTAACGGAAACTCAGTCGTTTCTTTGGAGGGTAAAGAATCAACTATGATACAAAGCTAGATTTAAAAATTTACTTAATGCTGGGTGTGGTGGTGTACGCCTGTAATCCCAGAGGCAGGTAGATCTGTGTGAGTTCAAGGCCAGCCTGGTCTACATAGTGAGTTCTGGGGCTATAGGGAGTCTCTCTCTCTCTCTCTCTCTCTCTCACACACACACACACACACACACACTCACTCACTCAAAGTACTTGACGTCCTCTGAAATTTCTAATTACTCTTTTACATTAACAGAGCAAATGACTTATTTATTAGGCAAATAGGGAATTTGTTAACATCTTTAGTTCTTTTCATTCTCTCTCCTAGAACGGAATTTCTTACTTTAAAATTCAATTCTGAGGGCTGGAGAGATGGCTCAGCGGTTAAGAGCACAGACTGCTCTTTGCAGAGGACCCGGGTTCGATTCTCACCACTCACATGGTGGCTAAGAACCGTCTTTAACTCCAGTTCTAGGGGAATCTGACACCCTCTTCTGACCTCTGAGGCATCGCATGACACGGGTGCACCAACCTACATGCAGACAGTACATTCATACACATAAAAGCCTCTCCTGGCTAGTATAACGTATGTTACCTTTGCCAGCAATGAGCATGCATAACATGGCCGCAGCTGCCAGTGTGTGTTCCACAGGACAGATCAGGATGCATGAATAATGGATATTTTTCTGCATTACAAAAGAAACAATAAAAAAATAAGACAAAGCAAAAGACAAGCATTTAATTTTCTTGTAACATTTACCACTTTAAATTTGGGAAACCTGGGGCTGGAGAGATAGCCTAGCGGTTAAGAGCACCAACTGCTCTTTTTTTTTTTTTTTTTTTTAATTTCTGTATGTGTATGAATGTACTGTCTTCATGCAAGTCTGTGTACCCGTGCCGTGCAATGCTGCGGAGGTCAGAAGAGGGTCTCGGATTCCCCTGGAACTGGAGTTCTCCTGGAATTGGAGTTTCAGACGGTTCTCGGCCGCCATGTGGATACTGGGGTTCAATCCCCAGTACCCACATGGCGGTTCTCTGAGAACCGTCTGTAACTCCAATTCCAGGAGAACTCCAGTTCCAGGGGAATCCGATGCCCTCTTCTGACCTCCGAGGCATTGCACGACACAGGTGCACAAACCTACATGCAGACAGTACATTTATACACATACAAAAATGAATAAAATTTAAAAAATAAATAATTTGAAAAATTTGGGAAACCCTGGATAAAACTTGTGAACTTGAAATAAAATGCTAGCTTATAATGTATGCAAGACCCTGGGTTATTTTTATTTTGGAAGCAAGACTATGAATTTTCATCACCCTGAGTGTATCACACAATCTTGAGTTTGAAATCCTATCAAGTAACTAGCCCTCCATCTCTGTGAGCTCTGCAGCTGTGGATTCAATCACAGCAGATCCCAAACACCTGGGGAAACCCTGTGTCTGTGATGACGCACCCAGACTCATGTCCCTGTCATTATTCTCTGTTCAGTAACAGATAGCAGCGAGACATATAGCACTGAAGTTGTACCCTAGGGATGAAGTCAACAGGAAATAGTGCAAAGGTGGAGCAGTGGTTATGTTGCTTTCCCAGTGCTGGGGATGAAGCACAGAACCTCATTCCTAGTAGGCAAGTACTCTACCAGCTGAGCTCCATTCCTAGCACTATGTCATCTTATACAAGGGACTTGAGTAGGCATGGGTTTTCGTACCTATGGGGGTTCTAGAACCAATTCCTATGGACAATACAGGATCATGATACGTGATGTCTCTGAGATATTCCAATTCTTTCTATCAAGCCCTCATGCCCCAAGCTCAAAGTAAAAAGTATAAAGGACCTGTTGAGACAACACATCACATTATAGCACAGGTTGGCCTGGAACTCATGGCAATCTTCCTGCCTCAGCTTCCTTAGTGTGAGGATTACAGATCTGGGTCAGGATACTTGGCTTAGAGGCTGCCTTCATTACGTTCAGTGAAGCTGGGTTACAATTCTAATAAAAAAGATGTTTTGGGCTGGGCATGGTGGGCATATACCTTCTATCCCAGCACTTGGGAGCCAAAGGCAGGCGGATCTCTGAGTTCAAGGTCAGCCTGATCTACATAGCAAGCTCTAAGCCAGCTGGAATAAAGGGAGACCCTGTTTAAAAAAGATAAAAAAGCTGTTTTGATATTAACAGAATCAGTCTAGAGACACCAATTTGGAGGGTGACAGTCTGTAATAATAGAATCCAAGCGACGATACAATATCCAAGTCCATACCAGATCATGTGGGAATCAAAGGAATTCAGTCTTTTGTTTCAGTGATAATTTTTTATACTCAATGAGATGAAGAGAGAAGGCTAATAAGATGGAAGCCCATCTTTTGTAATTTTTTGAATTCTCTATGTAAACAGTATACTCTTTGAAATTCTATATGGCACCCGAGAATTTTTTTTTGGAGAATTTGTTTTCATAGGACAGTAGAAATGTCACAGCATAAAGAAAATCTTTTATTATGATATAAATTGTAAAGGTATTTAGACAATCCAGTTATAGCTAGCCAAAGCTTATTACAGATAGCAATAAATTAAGTAAAATTGAGAAACTTTATTTTTGGCTTGGAATGAATTTATAAAGTAACTAGTTAAAAATGCTGTAGACTAGGTTGACCTCACACTCAAAGAGATTCACCTGCCTGTGCCTCACAAACGCTGAGGTTAAAAGTATACAGCATCAGGCAGAGGCAGGCGGATCTTTGTGAGTTCAAGGCCAGCCTGGTCTACAGAGTGAGTTCCAGGACAGCTGGGACTGCAGGGAGACCCTGTTTCGAAAAGACAAAAAAAAAAAAAAAAAAAAAAAAAGTATAACAGCATCATGATGGCATAGCGGGTGCGCGTTAATCCAGACAGCTGGAACTACAGGGAGATCCTGTCCAAAAAAACCAAAAAAAAAAAAAAAAAAAAAAAGTATGCAGCATCATGCTGGGCAGAATCATCTTTACCTTTTAAATTTTTAAATTGTATGTATGTATGTATGTAGGTAGTGTATGTATTTGCCTTTTTGAGTCAGGTTCTCCCTTTAGTCCCAACTGGCCGGCTCACTCGTAGACCAGGATGCCTTGAACTCACAGAGATCCGCCTGCCTCTCCCCCAAGTGCCTAGGATTAAAGGCGTGCAGCCACCATCCCTGGCTTATTGTATTTATGTTTTATGTGTATGAATGTGCTGTCTGCAATCAGGTTTGTGTACCCGTGTTAGTGCAATGCCACGGAGGTAAGAAGAGGGTCTTGTATTCCCCTGGAATGGAGTTACAAATGGTTCTCAGCTGCCATGTGGGTGGTTTGGGGAGCGAACCCAGGTCCTTCGGCAAGAGCAAGTCGGCGCTCTTAACTGCTAGGCCATCTCTCCAGCCCTCGAAGCAGTTTTATTTTTATGTTTTCCTTAAATTTTTATTTATGTTTTATTTATTTATTTTTTTATGTGTATGAATGCACCTGTCTGCATGTAGGTTTGTGTCATCCGTTTTGTGCAATGCCGAAGGAGGTCAGAAGAGGGCATTGGATCCCCTGAACTGGAGTTCAGACGTTCTCAGCCCACCATGTGGTGCTGGGGATCCGAACCCCGGTCCTCTGCAAGAGCAGTTGCATTCTTACCACTAGGCCATCTCTCCAGCCAGCCCCAAATCATTTTTTTTTTTTTCCTTTTTGAGTCAACGGGTCTCGTTAGTCCAGCTGGCCTGAGCTCACTATGTAGACCAGCCAGCCTTGAACCAGAGACCCGGCTGCCTGCCTCCAGTGCTAGGATCAAAGGCATGCGGCCATCACGCCGGCCCAAGAAGCTTTTTTTTTTTGTCTTTTAAGACAGGGTCTCCCTGTAGCCCCAGCTGTCCTGGAACTCACTCTGTACACCAGGCTCACTTTGAACTCACAAAGATCTGCCTGCCTCTGCCTCCCAAGTGCTAGGATTAAAGGCGTGCGCCACCACGCCCGGCTTCAGAATCATTTTTTTTATTAAAAAAAAAATTTTTTTATTAATTTTATTTATTTCTGTATGTGTATGAATGTACTGTCTGCATGTAGGTTTGTGCACCCGTGTCGTGCAATGCCGCGGAGGTCAGAAGAAGGTGTCAGATTCCCCTGGAACTGGAGTTCTCCTGGAATTGGAGTTTCAGACGGCTCTCGGCTGCCATGTGGGTGCTGCGGATAGAACTCGGGTCCTCTGCAAGAGCGTCGGTGCTCCTAACCGCTAGGCCATCTCTCCAGCCCCCAGAATCATTTTTAAAAGATGAAACAGATCCATCTTTCTTTCCTAACTAGGGAGCTTTGGGTAACACTGGAGGTTTTCTAGAGAAGGTGACTCCCTACAAGTGGGCTCTTAAAGCTTCTTTATATCCTGCAATGCAAAAGACACTGACTGAAGAAGCACTTTGCATATTCCCAAGACCTAGGCTCTACTCTCAAATTTACCAGTTGCCACGAAGGCAGAGAATACAGAGACCACACCGAAAAGAGGAGCAGGAAAGAGGGTCTCATCCCTCAGCTGTTAGCCTTAGCCCTCTTTTAAGGTATCTCTCTCTCAGGTGCCTAGACCACTCATCAGTGTCAGGGTTAATAAGCTCTAGTCCTTTTACCCCAACTGATGACAATTCTGAAGGCTGATCATCTCCAGAGCTCTCATTGCAGCCCAGCCTCTCTCTGCTCAATTCTGCTTCTGTTCACTCCTTTCCATAGATGGTGATCCCAGGCTTTCCCTGATCAGTATCCTCAAGAGTGGTCTATCTTGAGGTCCTGCTTTTTTGGGAGCCCCATCTGTGGTGGTATCACATTCCTAAGTTTGAATCTGATTCCAGGACTGATCTTCACACAGGTACCATACATCTCTGCTCTTAAAGTCCAATCTTGCTTTATCCACGAGACAAAAGAATGACTAAGATTCTAGTATGTCAGCAAATTAAGACTTCATGACTATGCTGAATAAACTTGGTTCACTAGAGTATGTCAATGTGACATCACAAAGAAATCCCTTTTGTGCGTTTTGGGCCTGATACTTAAGTCAACTGGAATGTTTCAGTGGGCAAGGTGACTATTACGTGGTGGCCCATGCCTTTAATCCCAGCACCAGGGATGCAGAGGCAGGCAGATCTCTCTTAGTTCAAAGCTGCCTGCTTTACATAGCGAGTTCTAGGCCAGCTGGGGCTACAAGAAGATCTTGTCTCAAAAAGACTAAGGGGGGAGGGGGGCACAGAGAGAATCACTAATCCTATGGAGTTATAACCAGATTCATCCATGTATCACCAGGAGGAGGCTGGAGCTAGGACTCACCTGGATCCTGAATGAACTTGGTTCTGTTTTTTGATAATACAGTTGATCTTTGAACAAATGCTGCCAAGACCATTGCCCTGCTCTCCACGGTAACTTCTTGCTCCTCTTGACACAATATACAGGTAACAAATTGTCTCTGTTCAGGGACCTGAGTTTGTGCCGGGCCCAGTGCTGTAAGTACTGTATCTGAAACCACAGGGCTGCAATAAAAAGGTACTGAATGTAATGAACAGACTCTTGTCCAGAATCATAAAGCAAGAGACCCCAGGCAAGTATATACTGAACACAAGGGTTTGAAGCCATGAATTGCCAGAAGTCTTTCCTGTATATTAATCCTCACTGGAATCCACTTGTAACAGATCCAGCCTGGAGCAGTCATTCTTTGAGGAATTAAAGGTTTTCTGTAGAAAATAACTCTAGCAGGGTGTGGTGACACACGCCTCTAATCCCAGCACTTGGGAGACAGAGGCAGAGGCAGGTAGATCTCAGTGAGTTCAAGGCCAGCCTGGTCTACAGAGCAAGCTCCAGGCCAGCTGGGACTAAAGGGATATCTCAAAAATACCCCCCCCCCCAAAAAAAGAACTCTTTCTGTAGAAAATAAAGCAATTACCTAGAGGCAGAGAGAGAGAGAGAGAGAGAGAGAGAGAGAGAGAGAGAGAGAGTGTTTGTGTGTGTGTGTGTGTGTGTGTCAGAGTCAACCATGAGTGACAGGTCCCTCACTGGCCTGGGCTTCAGTGATTAGGGCAGGCAGGATGGCTAACTGGCCAAAGAGCCTGTTTTAATCTCTCCAGGATGTTTGCACAGTAGACCCTTTACTGACTAAGCCATCTCTCCAGCCCTAGAACCAGATATTCCTAAAACCAATTCCACTAGCTGGGGGCCACAAGATTTCCCTACCAATGCTACTCAGCTACTTTAGGATTGAAAGTATACCTACAGAGAAACAAGGTCACATAGTCCCCTGTGGAGAACCCAGGGGTAAGAGATTAAAAAATGCAGCTGGGCATGGTGGCACACGCCTTTAATTCCAGCACTTGGCAGGTGGAGGCAGGCAGATTTGAAGCCAGCCTGGTCTACATGTCGAGTTCCAGGAGAGCTGGAGATACAGGGAAACCCTGTCTCAACAATAATAACAGGAGCAGCAACAACGACAAAGAGATTAAAACTAGATTATCTCATACCTGCTGTCTAGAACAGTAGAGGCAGAGGCATCCAGGTCCAGTGTCTGCTGGAAGAGCTCCTTGTTCTCATCAATAAAGTTCCGCTGCATCTCCGACATCTGAGCCATGATCTTTTCTCTGCGCAGTCTGGCAATCTCTGCTTTCCTCTTCCTCTCAGCCTTGTCTTTGTCTCTTGAGCTCTTGAAATGATCATTCAATTAGACTACAGGCTGCATGCACAATTTTCTTCTCAAAGCAAAAGTTTCTGTATATTATAAATGTTAACTAAAAGCTCTTCTACCACCCCCCCCCCCAAGTCTCCCTGTAGACCCAGCTGGCCTGGAACTTGCTGTATTATAGATCAGGCTAGCCTCGATCTCACAGTGATCCACCTGCCTCTGCTTCCTGAATGCTGGAATTAAAGGTGTATATCAACAAGCCTGGTCCTCTACAATCTTATGTAAAGAGTCCATTTAAAACGTTAACAGCGGGAAAAAAGTAAACCAGAAAACTGCTCCCATTTTTCTGAATTTAAATGTTGGTGGGTGTTACCAACTACCAACTTACTACAGAGAAACTTCGTATTTTCATACTGAACCCGCTAGTTTTCTGTATTATCAGTTTAGTTCTTAATACCTCTTCTGTTATGTTTCCTTCTGTCTCTACCACAGGACTGGTGGATGAACTCTCTCTGATCTTCTTAATTGCATTAAAAGTCTAAAAAGAAAAATCTTGGTTATGCTAAGTCACGAAGCATCATCTCACTGTACAGGTAACAAATACTTAATATTCCTCGCAAGAAGCAAAGCAATGTGGAAATGTTACCTTTAATATCCACCTAATCATGTCTTTGTGAACTTCCAGGGAGGGAGCATTCTGCAGTGTCTCCAGCATGGCTAGGATGCTTGGAGAATTGTTTGGTGGTTCACCAGGTTCTGAGGGCGAGAAATAAAAGGCACATTAACAGTTAACACTTCACAGCACTTATCACTACAAAAAAAATACATGGAATTGCTTATAACTGCTGCCCGTCATTTGAAGACAGCTCTGGTGTGTGTGTGTGTGTGTGTGTGTGTGTGTGTGTGTGTTCACGAGCCTGTGTCACGTGTGAGTGAATTTGTACATGGGGAAGCTAGAGGCATATGTGGTGCTGGGGACTGAACTCATGATTGAGGGAACAGAAACAAACAGCTCTGGGGTGTGTGTGTGTGAGTGTGTTCACGAGCCTGTGTCATGTGTGAGTGAATTTGTGCATGGGGAAGCTAGAGGCATATGTGCTGCTAGGGACTGAATTCATGACTGAGGGAACAGAAACAAAGGCCAGGCATGGTGGTGCACACTTTTATTCCCAGCACTTAGGTAGGAGGCAGAGGCAGGCAGATCTCTGTGAGTTCAAGGTCAGCCTGGTTTACATAATGAGTTCTAGGCCAGCTGGGGCTACAGGAAGACCCTGTCTCAAAAAGACCAAAACAAACAAAAACAAAAACAGAAACTCCCTGGCCTTCTTACAAAGTCCCACAACTTTGTATAAGATTAAGAGCCCAATCTACCTCTTATATTAACCCTGATCCCGAACACAGCAGAATACTGTTTTTTTAAGATAAGAGGTAAAGGTAGAATCCTGATGACATAGCCTGGAGATAAATCTCAGTACCACAGCAATTTCATACGGGGATCACACACAACCGACTGCATCAGTGGAGCTCCTGCCACACCGATTACTTGGAACTTAAATAACTGGCCAAGAAGTGATCTGCTCTATCATTCCAACCTGAAGACTCCTCATTAGTTTCTTTTTCTGTATCTTAAGTATATATGGGCCCTAGATATTTTCATATTAGGACCTAGTAACACATTACATTCAATATGCAATATGAAAATATTTATGTATAAAATCCTGAACAGTGAGATTAAAGGCTTATGCCACCACACTTAGCTCACTGATATGCAGTATCTTCAATATAAAGTGCCTAAAACCCAATGCAGCATCACTAATAAACAGATGAATAAGGGAGACCCAAATTATCTGAATCTAGTATTTCCCGGTCAGGATTATCACATAGAGAGGAGGTGCATACCTTTAATCCTAGCACTTGGGAGGCAGAGGCAAGCAGAACTCTGTGAGTTCAAGGCCAGCTTGGTCTACATAGCAAGTTCCAGACCAATTGAGACTAAAGAGAGACCCTGTCTCAAAAAAAAAAAAAAAAAAATCTGAAGCTTAACTCATATTTTTCCCTAAAAGATTTATTGTAATGATCTGGAAGAAAGCATATCTCATTATCACTGAACATTTTATTGAATATCCTGTGCATACAATAAAACTAAGAAACCATCCAACAAAACACACAATTCACATGCAGAAAAGCAAGAAAGGAAGCTTCTCTCTGTTTTGGGTGAACCATTGGTTTAATGAGGGTCATTTATGGGGGCATGGTAAAACCATGTATCTTGAAAATGCTAAGGAATTTATATCCATGCATGTATGCATATACACATTAACTTCATTTGGATGAAAATTAAATTCTGAGAATTCATGGGCAATCTAGGATGAAAATTATGATGGAGACACAAATGTATTATAATAGTTTTTGGCAAGGGATATAATTGGCAAACATAGTTGTTCATTAATGTTCTCATATGTAAACTATTCATAGAAATGTAAATGTGCTAATAGCCAATTAGATTTGGGATATACAGACATATGGCTGCCACTGCTGCCCAGTATTTCCAGGCAGATGAGGTGTAGCTGGTGCTGACGGAGGAGTCTTGCTTGACTCAAGGAAACCTATATTTGCTTTATTGGTTTAGTGGTCTTCGGTAACACTCTCTGCCATTCCAGAGACCATCTGTATACTTGCAAGTGCGGTCTCCATACATCTTTCCCATGTNAAAAAAAAAAAAAAAAAAAAAAGAGAGGCTATGAGAGATGATTTAAATCCACTAGGTCTTGCTAGCTCTACGTGAAATGTGTACATACTTGAAATCTTCTGAGTGAAGGTGAGTGTCACCACGTGCTCATCCACAGCATTCTCTAAATGCTGCTTTTCTTCTTGTAGCGCCATTCCAATTAAATGCAGCACCTTCAACAAACAAATTTTAATGTTTAGTTAAAAAAAACCAAAACCCTCTAAAATCACTGTTGAAAAAAAGACTAAACATAGTCAAAATAATTCTGAATTGCTCATTACATTGAAAAAGTAATATGAAAAAAAAAGAAAAAGTAATATCAGGTTCATAGTCTCAATTTTTTTATTTTTTGAGGTTCATATTCTACAGAGAACTCTTGGCAAGGAAAGCATTTTTCCAGTTCCGTGAGGAAGAAATTGTAAATGCAAATCCCTAAGCTCATCTAAAATTATTACAAAGTGTGACCAAGCAAGTCACTCAATAGGTAATTCCTAGCTTTGCTTCATACCTACACTACAGCTTTGAAAAAAACCTCTAACAGTTAGTGGCCAAATGACAGAACTCAAGGTATCTACTGTGTAATTATCCAGTTTGATAACATGCAGTTCAATTCTCTAAGACGGAATTGTAATCATCTGAAATAGACATCTGCTTTTGTTCATAGTTTTGTTCATAGTTCTTCCGTGTACTTCACAAAACCCTTCACCAGACTCTGAGAAAACATTAGCACAATGGGGCCTGCTTATAGGCCCACGGCTCTTATCCTCTTCCCAAGTTCTGAGGGGGATGGGTGTGCATAAGTATCTCTCTTTCCCTCCACAGAAACAGAGGGTGACTGGCTATTTAGGACTTGGATGAATTAAGCAACACAGACCTGGTCAGAAGGCAAACATGGCTCATTGTTCTTCCATCACTCACTTCTCACAAACCCCTTCTCATGTAATATTGAGTCTCTAGGATACCACAGCTCCTCTCTTACATCTTAAACATGTTTATAAAAGGGAGGGGGTGTAAGTATACACACACCTTACGCAGGGAGATACTTAAGCCTGCTGAGACAATCCAAAGAATGGTAGCTGTAGAGGGAAGCTTGCCTTCAACTGAATCCTTGGCTTTACTGTTCTCAAGCTACACTCTCACAGGGAAGCCCTCAGAGATGATGCCCTCATCTTTAACCTAGAAATAAATCGATTCCCTTTAGAGTTCTGTGGTTACAAGTGCTGTGCATCAAGTGGCTAGCATATAGTAGGGAGCAGAGGAGGTATTCTATCAACCGAGGAACACAGGAAACGAGATGAACCTTGGCTTTCTCATCTAAACAATGGATAAAGTAGTGTCTACTCATGGAGTGCTGTGTGAATTCACTAAGATCATTAAAAATGACATTAACGCTATTAAGTAAGACTGAAACAAGATTCTAAATTTGTCAATGCTTAGCCGATAGGAACCTAATAGGTTTCAGTTTCTTTAATTGTAAAATATGGATACTGATGAAAAAAAAAAATTTTTTTAAGTCTTTTTGAGAGGGTCTCCCTGTAGTCCCAGCTGGCCTGGAACTCACTCTATAGACCAGGCTGGCCTTGAACTCACAGAGATCCGCCTGCCTCTGTCTCCCGAGTGCTATGATTAAAAGCGTGTGCCACTACGCCCAGCTAGGTGGTTTTCTTTTTAAGGGAAAAAAAAGGAACAAGTGTAACATTTGGGGCTGGAGAGAAGGCTCAGTGGTTAAGAGCACTGGCTGCTCTTGTAGAAGACCTGGGTATAGTTCCCAGCATCCACATGGTAGGTACAGCCCCTAACAACCATCAGTAACTCCAGTTCCAGAGGATCTGATGCCCTCTTCTGGTCTCCATGGACACTGTATACACTGTACTTAAATATATGCAGGCAAAACACTCAGACACATTAAAAACAAAATAATAAAAATGAGTATATCCTACAGATTGACCAGAGTACTGCACATGCAAAGGCCAGGACCAGGACCAGGACCAGGACCAGGACCAGGACCAGGACCAGGACCAGGACCAGGACCAGGACAGGCTGGTGTAAACACAGCTATGTGGCATCAAAGTACCTGCCAGGTACCTATTTTCATTGTTAGAGTCAAAATAAGGGCCAATATGCTATGGTACAAATGAAGGTAATAAAAAACATAATATGGTCTAATTTTTCTGTGTATTGGGACTGACCAGAGATTTTTTTTTTTTTAAAGTACAAAAACTAAAATATAAATGAACCTACCCTTTGCAGCATGGACTCTGACCAGGCATACCCATGGTGCTCCACGGCCCACTGCAGTATTGTTCCCATGATGTATAACATGACGTCAGACTGCAGAATGTTAACCAGACTTGCAAATAAAGGGCAGAAGGGAGGCAGAACCGGAGGGGGGAGTGCTGGAAATAAAATTGTTAGGACATGTTTAAAATGACCCCTTGCTGGGTACTTTTAATAGACTTGCAGAGAATTTATCAACACATTTGTAAGCTGTGGTTTACATTCTCAAAGTTAGTCAGGATGAAATGTCTCAAAAGCTGAGGTAAAAACCAGTCACCTCAGGGTGACTTAGAGTGTCTCACTTTTTTCACGTATCTACATGTGGTGTGTGGAGGTGCAAGGTCGATGTTGGTCTTTCCTTATTCTTTCTCCACCTTACATAAGAAAACAGAGTCTCTTTGCTATCTCTTTGCTATCTTGACCAGTCTACCTTGTCTGCTTCCTCAGAAGAGTCCTTGTCTCTGTCTCCCACCTGCAAGGATTACAGGTATGCCAACATGCCCATTGGCTTCTTACATGGATTCTGGGGAATCTAAACTCTAGTCCTCACACTTGTGAGGTTAAGCATTTAACCTATTGAGCCATGTCTCCAGCACCGTGAGCCTTTATGTATAGTTTCATTCTTGTTGGAAAATGTCATTGCTCTTTAGAAATCTGTGAACTTGACTTATAAAGTAGATAATCCGGTAAAGAGATTGAGGAAGGATAAGAAACTGCTCTAGCCAGGCGTGGTGGCACACACCTTTAATCCTAGCACTTGGGAGGCAGAGGCAGGCAGATCTCTATGATTTCAAGGCCAGCCTGGTCTACATAGCGAGCTCCAGACCAGCTGGGACTAAAAGGGAGAGCCTGTCTCAAAAAGACCAATAATAATAATAATAATAATAATAATTATTATTATTATTATTGGTCTTTTTGAGACAATTATTATTATTATTATTATTATTATTATTATTTTGGTCAAAGTTCTTAACTCTGAAACACTTATTACTATGCTTATCATTCCTTTGAGCACGATAATGTTCATTTGGAAAGTTTATACTTAAATCTTCTACCCCACTGTCATGGTTGTCAACATCAAGTGGGGAATTCTGTCTGCTGGAGTGGCTTGTGGCCAGTTCTATGAGGTATTTTCTTAATTTGAATGCTGTGGGAGGACCCAGCCCACTGCAGGAGGTGCTACCTCTAGGCAGGTAGGTGGTCCTGGGTGATATAAGAAAGGAGGCTAAGCACAGGCCAGAGAAGCACGCCAGTAAGCAGCACTCTTCCATGGCCTGTGCTTCAGCTCCTGCCTCCAGGTTCCTGGGCTGGCTTCCTTCAGTGATGAGCTGAGCCTTGAAAAGTATAAGACAAGGGGTTGGAGAGATGGCTTAGTGGTTAAGAGCACTGAATGCTCTTGCAGAGGACCCGGGTTCCATTCCCAGCACCCACATGGCGGCTAAGAACTATCTTTGACTCCAGTTCCAGAAGAATCTGACACCCTCTTCTGACCTCTGAGGCATTACACGACACAGGTGCACCAACCTACATGCAGACAGTACACTAATACACATAAAAATAATAATAATAATTTCATAAAAAAAAGGTATAAGACAAAATAAACCCTTTTCTCCCCCAAGTTGTTCTTGGTCAGTGTTTTATCACAGCCAACAAGAAAAGCCACTAGAACACAAAGCAAAGACAATATTACGGCTAAGAAGGTGATTCTTTGTAAGTGAGAGACCAACATGAGACTTGGAAAGATTAAAAGTACCTGTATCTTCCCTATTTTGTCTTTTCAGTTTCCGTTGAGCTTCTTCTGCCTAGGGGAAATGAAAGCAACAGGGACAAGAATTGCAAGCCTAAACAATTTGCTGATGTAAGCTTATCTCTACCTTGTTATCTAGTTTTAGAAGATGGTTTTTTTTTTCCTTGCTTGCTTTTTTCTTAGGTAGGGTCCCATGTAGCCTAGGCTAGCCTTAAACTCCTGATTCTCCCCAAGTGCTGGAATTATAGGCTGAGCTACCATGCATGGCTTGGTTTTGAAGCTTTTTTTTTTTAATTTTTTATTTTTTTTTTTTTTTAATTTTTTTTTTTTTTTTTTTTTTTTTTTTTTTTTTTTCTGTATGTGTACGAATGTATTGTCTGCATGCAAGTTTGTGCACCCGTGTCGTGCAATGCCGCGGAGGTCAGAAGTGGGCGTCGGATTCCCCTGGAGCTGGAGTTCTCCTGGAGTTGGAGTTTCAGACGGTTCTCAGCCGCCATGTGGGTGCTGGGGATCGAACCCGGGTCCTCTGCAAGAGCGGTCGGCGCTCTTAACCGCTAGGCCATCTCTCCAGCCGGTTTTGAAGCTTTTTATCTCAATGTTTACTCCTCCCTAATCAGATACATCAAGGTTAACTCTTTCAGCTACAAGAATCCTCAAATGAAGTATTTAGCACTTTAAGAAGCAGAAAAAAATGTACAAATGAAAAACTTACTTAGGTTTGAAGTTGATGAAATATAACAACACTAAAAAACTTCACAATAATTTCTATATTAAAACAATTTGTTGAAAAACTACTTTAGGGCTGGAGAGATGGCTCAGTGGTTAAGAGCACTAGAAACTCTTGCAGAGGACCCAGGTTCAATTCCCAGCACCCACATGATGACTAACAATCATCTCTAACTCCAGTTCTAGAGGAGCTGAGGCTCTCTTCTGACCTCTGTGGGGACTGTACGACAGGGGTGCACTTACACACATGAGGCAATATACTCATGCTTATAAAATAAAATTAAAATATCTTTAAGAAAGATTACTTTAAAAGACCACTAGAGTTCAGAATATCTAGGTAAACAGCACAGAGATCTATGAAAAAATATCAACTAGATTCTCCTCCTATAAGCAGCAGACTTTGGGCATATTGGCATTTTGTCTTGACTATCAGTGTTTCTTTGAAGGAATGCTAAGATCAAAAGACAGGCACATTTTATATTTTGATGCACAGCTCCAAATTGTCTTCCCAGCATGCATCAGTTGGGAATCCTGCAATGTGTGAATTGGGGTTAACTTAATTGATTATGATCCAAGTTGGGAATTTGTCTTTAAAAGCCAAGAGAAAGGGGCTAGAGATGCACCATAGTGCTAGAATGTTTACTTAGCAAGCAGGAGGGCCTGGGTTTGATCTCCACAATAAATAAAAATAAGTATATATAAATATTCATATGATCTTATGTATCTATTCATAAAACACGGTGACAGGGGACCTACAATGTTAGTGTTTTTCTAAGTTATTTATCCTTTTTCAAACTGTGGAAAGCAGTTTAAGTTTTCCAGGGAAGATAAATTCAGCCCTTTCTTACTACACTTAATGTTTCCAATTACCTTGGACTGCTCTGCCCTTGAGAAATGATAGAAATACAAATTGAAGTCTTTGGCACATTCTGGTTTCAGCTCATACATGCCTCGCCCTGTTAGTCCGGGTTTCCTAAGAAAAAAAATAGAATATCATGATTAAGTCATATGCACTGGCTTATGTTTACTGTCTTAGATGTGAGAATAAGAAAGGATGGGGCTGGAGAGATTGCACAGGTCACAGTACTTCCTGCTCTCCCACAGGATCCAAGGTCAATTTCCAGCATTGATACCAGGCGGCTCGCAATTGCCCTAACTCCAGCTTCACGGGGATCTCTCTGATGGTCTCTTCTGGCCTCCACAGGCACAAGCAATTTCATATGTGTGTGTGTGTGCACATCAAGCACACTCATAATTAAAAATAAAATCTTAATACTTCAAAGGCAGAGGCAGGTAGAACTTTTGAGTTCCAGGCTAGCTTGGTTTACATAGTGAGTTCCAGGCCAGCTGGGGCTACAGGGAGACCCTGACTCAAAAAAGATAAAATAAATAATTAATTAAATAAAATAAAAGAGGAATACTCATATTTACTGCCATTTTTGTAGGTTAACATGATACCTCAAATGTAAAGCTTTTGAGGCATCCATCTTACCTAGCCCCTCTGCTTTAAACTGTTCCTAACTAGCCAAGTGAATGTGATAGACTTTTGTTGCAGTTATACATCTAACAGAGAACAGGTTACACAATGTCATCATCTCTAAGCACTGACCACCAGTAACCTGTGTAACTTCTCTATTTGATATATAGTTTTTTTGTTTTTTGTTTTTTTTTTGGTATTTTTGAGACAGGGTCTCCCTTTTAGTCCCAGCTGGCCTGGAGCTCGCTCTGTAGACTAGGCTGGCCTTGAACTCACAGAGATCTGCCTGCTTCTGCCTCCCAAGTGTTGAGATTAATTAAATGTGTGCGCCACAACACCCGGCAATATATAGTGTATTTTGAAGAAATTGGCTAGAATATTGGGGTTTATATAATAAATTCCAGGTCAAATAATACAGAAAAATAATTTAATGAAACCACATAGTTAAAAACCAAGCAATTATTTTTCATGTATTGACAAATTACCTGTAATATACCAAAAAAATGCTTGGAATGATAAGATGGGGACAGACAACTGTGAAGAAAATGCAGAGGTGTGACTGTCTCTAAAAAATACACGAAAAGATAACGTGACGCGGAGAGCAATGTAAATGAAAGACAACAGTTACCAGGAGAGTAATGTAAATGAAAGATACATTTTCACCCTCCTACTATGTAAAATTACAAAGTATACCAGGCTTGGGGAGTAGCTCAGTATAAGAGTGCACACTAAAGCCTGAGGTCAACCCCTAGCAACAGCTCTCCCCCATCAAAAAAAAAAAAAAACAACAGTGACTAAGAGCATCAAATGTAGACAAAGTGGCAGGGATTTTTAACCACAGCTACTGGAGTGCAAACTGATGCATGCTTGGGAGACAATTTGGAGCTGTACATCAAAATGTAAAATGTGCCTGCCTTTTGATCCTAGCAGTTCTTCAAAGAAACACTCCCATAGTAAGACCAAATGCCGATGATGTCCAAAGTGTGCTGCTTATGGGAGGAGAATCTAGATCTTAAGTGTCTGTCAGCATAGAGGAGGCTAAATTCACTATAGCACATAAGTCTGAAGAGTAAAAAGTAGGCCCACGTGTACTACAGGACAGGGCACGTAACGCAACAACCCAAACCAAACCCCAAGACACAAACATGGAGATACCCATGATGTTTAAGTTTAACAGAGGATAGGAGGACCTGGGATGTAGCTCAGTAGCAGAGTGCTTGCTCTGCAAGCAGGAGGCCCTGAATTATAGAGCAAACAACCGCATTTTTGTTAAAAGTATGTTATCTTCCTAGGCACTCACAAACATATAGATAAAAAAGGTACAAATACAGAAAAAATGCAGAACAAATTATATCTGTGTGTACTAAGACTCAGCTGGGTAGCTCGATTGTGGGGGTACTTTTGATCCTTTTTCCTTTCTTATTTCCTTTAAAGCATGTGCCTTATTTATGGACTCTGCATATACTATCTTCACAATCTGGAAACAAACACATTGTAATTGGAGTGGGAGCAAAAACAAAAAACAAACAATAAGAATTAATCCTTATAGCTGGGCGTGGTGGCGCACGTCTTTGATCCTAGCACTTGGGAGGCAGAGGCAGGCGGATCTTTGTGAGTTCAAGGCCAGCCTGGTCTACAGAGTGAGTTCTAGGCCAGCTGGGGCTACATGGAGACTCTGTCTCAAAAAGGCAAAAAAAAAAAAAAAAAAAAAAAAAAAAAATCCTCAACTACTTTCTACTTTAAGGAGACAAAGTGGTTTAAAACCAGGGACTGAGGAGCATGTGGACAACGGGGAAGGGAAGCAGTCTTCTGAGGCAACTCACCACTTGAAACAGAAACAAGCAACTTTAATGCACTTGCTTAAATCACTACTAAGTTAATTCCTTATTATTTGAAATTACCAGCTATGAATACCTACCCTGAATGCTAGGAAAATCCTCATGCTAGTTTATATGGCTGGAAGATCCAGTTTGAATTGGGGGGCTAGTTCTCTGCTAGCACCCCTCAGCGCACCACTCGGATGGGAGTCGGGATTTCTCTGATCCCACCCAAAGGAGGAGCAGACAACGTGACCTAGGAGCATGATGCTGGGTGGGGCAACGGTGTGCACTGGCGCAGATTTGGGGGCCTGTGATTGGCTCTGGGAGCTAACGTCATTTGGTTTATAAAAGCAGGTTGTAGCAGGTAATAAATCGAATTCTCCATTACCATAATTACAGAATTCCCAGTGGTCATTATTTTTTCGTGTGCATACAGGCCAAAGCAGGCCTGCACTTCGTTTGGGTGGCCAGTGGGTTGGAAAGAGGTCCCGGACGGACCACCAACCTGGATAGCTGGGGTGGTGAAGTGACTTGTGAGTGGACATAGGATGAAGATAGGCCATCAGCCATCAGCCTGAAATTCCTGTACAGGGGCCAGCAGTCTCTGGGCAGGAGGGAAATCACGGCCAGGAGTGGGAAATGTGTCTCGTTGTCCCAGGCTAAGGGCCTGAGTTGGAGGGACCTCTCAGGCTGGGCTATGGAAGTAGCTGGCTGGTCTCTGCGTCAAGAGGCCAGTTCCCTACAGTGGCCACAGGCAGGTACTGTGTTCCCCTCCCCTTAGCAGGGCTGAGTGGTACCTGCTCGTTAACAAAGAAAGCTTCATACATAGACCCTAATGGTGAGACCCCAGTGAGAAACCTGGTCCAGAATTTAAACTTGGAAACATTTGGCACTCTGAAAGCTATGCACTCTTATTTTCAGTGAAGGAAACAACACAAAGAGTGGTTATAGGGGCTGGCGACACAGCTTAGTGCTTGGTAAATAAAGGTGCTTGCTGCCAAACCTGATGACTTGAGTTCTGGGATCCCCACCAAAAAAGGAGAACCAGCTTCCTCAAGTTGTCCTTTGACCTGTACATGTACACTGTAGTGCATATATTGCATTGTACATACATGCATGTGCAAACACATGTTAAAAAAATTTACAAAATGTAGGGCTGGAGAGATGGCCTAGCGGTTAAGAGTGCCGACCGCTCTTGCAGAGGACCCGGGTTCGATCCCCAGCACCCACATGGCGGCCGAGAGCCATCTGAAACTCCAATTCCAGGAGAACTCCAGTTCCAGGGGAGTCCAACACCCTCTTCTGACCTCCGCGGCGTTGCACGACACGGGTGCACAGACTTGCATGCAGACAATACATTCATACACATACGGAAATAAATAAAATTAAAAAAAAAAAATTTGCAAAATGTGAGATGATATGAAATAAACTCACTTGAAATGGGCAACCGCCTCAATCACACGCTCCATACCGGTCTCCTTGTTCTCCTAAAGGTGCAGAAAACAAGTGTGTTCCTCATTAACGATGTAAGTGTGAGCACTATCGGCAATGAGCTTATCCCAACAATCTCACCACAACCCTCTTGACAGGTATTTTACCCCCAGTTTTAAAGATTGAGGATTGCATAGTAAACACAATGGTCAATGTGGAGAGAAGGTGAAGGCTGAGAGATCACACATAGATAAGTCTCTAACAGGGAACTTGCACAATGTCAGCCTAGTCCAGAAAGACCTCTAACGATTCCATTCAAGAAAACAGCAGTTCTTTCCCAGCTAAACCACAAGTGTCAACCACAAGTTTGGAATGGTGTGACTGAAAAAGGTCATTCAAACTGATGAAGACCTAGAACCATAGAGCCATGGGATGATATGTAAAGTCAGCTGTCTCCACCCCACTTGCCCACAATCAAATATCCAATCAGGACTCCCCTCATTTGTATGGCAGGCACAGCATGGTGGGAACCCAAACCAAAAAGAGAGGACAGCTTTTAAATAAAATTTTCACAGCCTCGCTTTTCTCACAGGCAATCTTCTGTTGCTGCTGCAGTATGCAGGTCCCATGCACTGTACTCAATCAACTTGCCCTTTTCTACTCTGGCTTCAGGGTGCCTGCCAATTTCCCACAATTAGTATTCAATAAGGTGCCTGCCCTCCCAAATGTTTTTTGAGTCAGAGTCTCACTACATAGCCCTGGCTGGCCTGGAACTCACTATGTAGACCAGGCTGGCGCTGAACTCACAGAGATCCACCTTCCTTTGCCTCCTGAGTACTGGGATGAAAGGTGTGGGCCACCATGTCTTGTGAAATAAACTATAAGGAAGAATACAACTTCCAAGACATTAACAGAAATTCTGTTAATAAGCCGGGCATGGTGGCGCACGCCTTTAATCCTAGCACTCAGGAGGCAGAGGCAGGTGGATGGATCTTTGTGAGTTCATGGCCAGCCTGGTCTACAGAGTGAGTTCCAGGACAGTTGGGGCTACAGGGAGACCCTGTCTTGAAAACACACACACACACACACACACACACACATACACACACACACACATACAAAAAAAAAAAATTCTGTTAATAATTATTTGGACAGAATATACAATATAAATATAATACTTTAAAAAGCATTTTAGGGGCTGGAGAAATGAGTCAGCAGTTAGGAGCACTGGATACTTTTACTGACAACTCCACTCACATGGTATTTCACAACTAACATTAACTGGTGTTAATCCAGTTCCAGGGGATCCAACACCCTATTCTGGCCTTCACAGGAACTGCATGCACATGGTACGCTGAAATACATATAGGCAAAACACTGAAATGCATAAATTTTCTTTAAAAAAAGTATTTTAGGCTGAGTGTGGTAGCTTATGCCAGAAATCCCAGTATTTAGAAAGCTAAAGCAAGAGGATTATTGTGGACTCAAGGCCATCCTGGGCTATACAGTGAGTTTCAGACTAGAATTGGGCCTCCACTAAAAAAAAATAAAAAAGAAAACAAATCCCCAGAGAAATATAGCGCCTTCAGAGATAGAGAATATGTACATACATACATACATACATACATACATACATGTGTCTGTGCATACATGTGGGGGCTAGAGATCAACCTAGGTGTCTTTCCTTAGACACTATCCACCTTATTTTCTGAGATAGAGTCTCTCTTCCCCGGCTTGGAACTTGACCATTAGGCTGGGCTGGTCGTCTATTGAGCCCCATGGAGCCACCTATTTTTGGCCCACCCAGCACTGTGATTAGCACATGTCACCATGCCCAACTTTTTTAGTTAAGTTCTGGGGATCAAATGTGGGTTCTCATGGTTGCATGGAAAGTATATCACCAACTGTGATTCTTCAGGTTAATTATAATTCATTACTACATAATAACTCAGGTTTCACTTCCTACATTAAAGAATTACGGGATCGGAGATCTCCCAAGACCACCTGAACCACAGGTAGGTAGGAGCTGGGTGCTTCATCAAGGCGGACTATTGTTTGATTTAATCTAGTTAATCTAGTTGTCTTTGGCTTGATTGGCTTTTGTGGCTGTGGGGGCAGAGTTATCCTCCCAGCTGGTATGAAAGGTGGATTTGTGTGAGTCTTGAGATCGGAGATCTCCCAAGACCACCTGAACCACAGGTATGGGCTAAAGAGCATGTTTGGCAGAATACATGAGCTCTGGTGGGGTGGGGGGATAGGGTGGAGGAAACAGGTCTAGATTTGATAATCTTGTACAAAAAAAAAAAAAAAGAATCTAAAAAAAAAAAGAATTACACATAATTTTATCCTGACTAGTACTGTTTTTTTAATTTTTTGTGTATGAGTGTATTGCCTACATGTATGTAAGTACAACCATACTGTGCAATGCCTATGGAGGTCAGAAGAGAGAGTTAGATCCCCTGGAACTAGAGTTATGGATGGTTGTTAGCTGCCATGTAGGTGCTGGGAATCAAACCTGGGTTTTTTTGTTTTGTTTTTTTTTTCGAGACAGGGTCTCCCTGTAGCCCCAGCTGTCCTGGAACTCACTCTGTAGACCAGGGTGGCCTTGAACTCACAAAGATCTGCCTGCCTCTGCCTCCCGAGTGCTAGGACTAAAGGCATGTGCCACCATGCCCGGCACCTGGGTTTCTTTTAAGAGCAGCCAGTGCGCTAAACCACTGAGCCATCTCTCCAACCCCCTGACTGGTACTGGTATTAAGGAATCATTTACTATCATTGTTTTTTTTGTTTTTTTTTTTTTAATTTATTCTTGTATGTGTATACATGTACTGTCTGCATGTAGGTTTGTGCACCCGTGTCGTGCAATGCTGCGGAGGTCAGAAGAGGGCATCGGACTCTGGTTTCTCTTCAGATCATATAAATCTTTTGCCTTTTACTATCATTGTTTTAAAACATGTAATAATGAGGGCTGGGGCTGGAGAGATGGCTCGTCTGTTATGAGTGTACATTGCTCTTCCAGAGGACCTGAATTTGATTCCCTACATCCATATCAGGCAACTGAGCTGCAGAGGATCCAATCAATGCCTTTTTCTGGCCTCTGCAGGTACTCTCAGGCATGTTGACACAAATGTATACAGATATGCACACATGCACATAAGATAAAAATTGGCTAGGATTCTTTAAGAACCCAGAGCTCCTCTTGATCAGCTTCTCATCCTTGTAACTAGTGACATTTAGACAAAATAATTCTCTGGTATGGTGCCATCCTGGGCACTTTAAGATGGCCAGCAGTGGTCTTGCCTGATCCATCAGCAATAATCCATAACCTGCAATAACTGTGTCTAATGTCTACTAGGGAGTAAAAGTGCCCCAACTTGACAACCACTGTTTTAGGTACACACAATCCTACTGGATGAAATGGTATAGCTGAAATTCTCTACCAAATACTCCCATGGGGGAACAAGGGCTGGGACACAGAGAAAATGAATGGCCAACGCTCACAGCAGATGATGGGCTTCTTATACTAGGTTTTCTATTTCTGAAGATGTTTTGAAGTTTTTTCCAACACCCAGTTTAAGATAAGCATTATTATGTAACAAATATAGGTTGAAATCTTACAAGTTTCAAAGTTCTAACCTGTTTCAACTCTAGCAAAATATGTTGAAAAGCTTCAATGAAAATAACTTTCTCCATTGTATGGGTTGAATTTCTGAAAAGTCTCATGACTGGAAATGAGGCGAATGACTCACAGCACTGACAGGAGAAACAATTGCAAATCAACCTGTGATCATCCATGTGACAATGATTTCACAGTTGCTAAAATGAGATGACAGCTCATCATTGAAAAAGAGACTATGGGTGTCCTAAGAAGAAAAAAAGCTCTGGAAAACTGCAGCCTCTTACCTCTAGTGGATCAGTGTTTCTCACTCCCTTCCTTACTAGGTTTAAAGTATTCTCTGTATCCTCGCTAACTTAGAAAGACCCCCTCAAGCCGGGCGTGGTGGCACACGCCTTTAATCCTAGCACTCAGGAGGCGGAGGCAGAGGCAGGCGGATCTTTGTGAGTTCAAGGCCAGCCTGGTCTACAGAGTGAGTTCCAGGACAGCTGGGGCTACAGGGAGACCCTGTCTCCAGAAGACCAAAAAAAAAAAAGAACCCCTCTATGAGATACAAAAATTTAGCTCCAAGGACCAAGTTTCTTTGTCCTTATCTCTTTCAGGGCTCTGCTGGAAATGATTCTATTGCTAATCTTTCCACTTCTGGTTCCCAGTATTTTCTTTTCTAGTTACTCATAGTAACAGTAACTGGACTCACACATCTTAGAACTGTAGTTTACAAATGTAGTAAGTACATAGAGGCCAAGCTGCACAGGCTGACAGGTGAGGAATGTCTATATAAATTTTCTTTTTGAAAATGTAGGTACTTACATCTTCAGGTAGAGACTTTACCAATTCACTATGAGCCATCGGTTTGATGCTCAACTGATGGATAATCTCCCGTTTAATTTCATCTGTAGCATTTACCTGTCCAACCCCAGGACTGAATCTTTCACCTGTCAAAAACAAAAAGGTATATATACTCGGTTTATATAATTCCAATACTTAATGTAATACTAGTAGTTCATGAACATAATGGACTTGTCTGTTTGAGGTCCTCTGCTGACTGGCTCAAGAGAGAAGGAAAGTAGCAAGAGCAGTTCCTGGCACATTATGAGCCTCAGACAGTGGCTTTAGGCTCGGGAGGCTGTTTGGAGAAAGGTGGGGTGGAATCAGATGTAGTCAAGGTGAGCCCTTCACTGCACCCTCCTGTGGAAGCCAAGGTACCACTTTGAGACCCTTGTCACTGGTACTACTCTTGTCAGTTTGGATTTGCTGTTCTATGACCACAGAAGGTGTCAAAATGGCAGGGCAAGTGACAGAACATATGGGATGAAAGAATGGGAAAAATGGGGGCAGAGAAAGGACTGGAAACATATGTAGATCAGCCATAGGTCTTCATTAACTTAGAACTCTTCCATCTGGAGACAAGAAGACATTATGCACCAAAAACTACGGGGTACAGAAACAAAGCTAAAATTTAAAGTAACAACAACTCTTTCCTAATCTCCTATTCTTTGCTTGTTAAATTCTTCTGTTTCCTGCCCCTTCCCCAAAACATGGATCTCCAGTTTATTCTGCTTTAGCAGTTGCATCCTTTCCTCTTTGCAAAGCACCAGAGCTCTGCTGTTCTCAACAGGACAGAAGCCAGGGCTGTGTACGCCAATTCCTTTCTCGTAAAGCAAGGATCACCCTTCTCATAGCAAAACCCAGTTCAGGAATTCCCAACAGTTTGCGATCACAAAAGCTGACTCCTTAAAGGCTTGATGCATGTGGACTCACCAACGAGCATGATGATGAGGTACAGCATTTCTTCTATCAGAGTGTTATTCTGCTGAGCAACATCCTGCAGTGGGGACATGAAACTCAAGAGGTAAGAAGGGTGCACGCTGTTTTCTTTGATGAGGAAACATTCAAACAGGGAAGTGGCTTCTTCAGTGGGGTCTGGGGTCTCATGTCACAGGTTCTTACCTTATGAGTAACCTCAGAACTGAATCTTTTCCCATAGTCGGGCGTGCTGAAGATCTGATAGAGTTCAAAGCGGCTGAGCATTATCATCAAAAAATGGTTTGGATCCATCATGGAGACACCTGTCTTTTTTTGTTTGTTTGTTTAAGGTAAAAGAAAAGAGGAAGGTCAAAAGGGACGCTCAACATTAGTGAGAGGTATTTTGGTTTGCAAAAGACAAAATAGCTTACATGGTCATCAATTCCAATAAAAGATGGAAGCCTGTTTAGCAGCAGTCCCTACTTGGTTTGGCTGACAATCAGGAGTGGGAAACCAAGCTGGTGAAAATAATACAAATAACACTCCTTCTCAGACCCAAACCCACACAAGAATAACATGGATGTTATCTAAGCCTTTTTCCCTTTCAATGCTCTGAGGAAACAGCTGTGAATATAGTCTTTTTTTTTTTTAATTTTTTTAAAAATTTTTATTTATTTCGGTATGTGTATGAATGTACTGTCTGCATGCAGGTGCGTGCACCCATGTCATGCAATGCCGAGGTCAGAAGAGGGTTTCGGATTCCCCTGGAACTGGAGTTCTCCTGGAATTGGAGTTTCAGACGGTTCTCGGCCGCCATGTGGGTGCTGGGGATCGAACCCGGGTCCTCTGTAAGAGCGGTCGGCGCTCTTAACCGCTAGGCCATCTGTCCAGCCCCCAGTGAATATAGTCTTAAAGTTTTCTACCAGGACTCCCTGCCTGGTAGGGACTGAGAGAAACATCAATAAAACTTCTAGTATAATAAATACATATATTATCAAGATCTTGAGTTAAACACTATATTATATAAAGTGATAGCTTTTTAATTTTATTATTTTTGTATGTGTATGAATGTACTGTCTGCATGTAGGTTTGTGCACCCATGTCGTGCAATGCCGCAGAGTCAGAAGAGGTTCTCGGATTCCCTTGGAACTGGAGTTAAAGACGGTTCTCAGCTGCCATGTGGTGCTGGGGATCGAACCCAGGTCCCCTGCAAGAGCAGTCAGCGCTCTTAACCGTTAGGCCATCTCTCTAGCCCCAAGCGATAGCTTTTTATATTAGTTTTAATTCTCCTTTAATGCCATTTGTAAAACTTCTAAAACTAGATCTTAATTTACTCTAACGTTTTCTGAATGTTAGCTTTCTATTTTTTTTTTTTTTGAGACAAGGTCTCCCTATAGCCCCAGGTGGCCTGGAACTTACTCTGTAGACCAGGCTACCCTTGAACTCACAGAGATCTGCCTGCCTCTGCCTCCCGAGTGCTAGGATTAAAGGTGTGTGCCACCCCACCCAGCTTAAAGAAGCTTCTTAGCCACCATGTGGGTGCTGGGAATTGAACCCAGGTCCTCTGCAAGAGCAGTTGGCGCTCTTAACCGCTGAGCCATCTCTCCAACCCATGTCAGCTTTCTTAATTTTTGAAAAATAATTACTAGATTCATCCAGCAATAACATGGAATAACTGTGTGACAAGCACTGCACTAGGCAAAAGGGAAAAAAGAAACAAGATATAACAGCATAGCTTGAGGTAGGTGAGGCAGGCAACCAGGCACTTATAAACCAGAGTCCTGGGTGTTCTGGCAGGGAGAAGTGCCAGGGTCCTCACAAAAGGAGACTGAGTAAGGTTCCAGCATTCCAGATGGTTTGTGGATAAGCGACACTAACACTAAGACCCCCTGGAAATAACTAAGCTTGGTCAATGGAAGGGGCAGTGGAGGAATGTAAAAAGTAGAGAAATATTTGGCATGTCGGTCTTGAGAGACAGCAGGGAACTTCAACATTGTTGAGAATCACAGGACTCAAAAATTAGTTTTAAGGGGACTTAACATTGGTTAAATAACCAGTTGATGATCAGAGAAGAGGATGCCCTTTCAGGTTTCTGATTTTTAGAAACTGGGTAGATCTGTCAAGGCAGGGAGCTTGACAGGCCGAAGATCATGGAGGAAACCATGCTGAATCTGGGCTGTGCTCTGGAAATCAAGTGCAAATGTGTAGGCTGTGGGCCAGGAGTTGGGAGTAAATAGACAGGCCCAAGCAGGAGTCAGAGAGCGGCACGTGAGGACAAGTGATTGGGGCCAGTGGAAACAAGACAAGGACTTCCCATGACCTTGAAGTCAAAGCTTTTAACTCATTACCTGAAGCATCGCTATGTCCTTGTCGAACATCTCACGTCTGCATTTCACATTATGGTAGTAATAAATCTAAAAACAACAATTAATTATATTAAGTAAATGGGCTTATATAGGTACACATCCTGGATCCCTCCTCATAGCCCCATGTGTACAAGATGTGGGTTCTTAGACAGCACTTAGCACAAATGCATGGTTTATAGCTCAGAGCCAATTCTAGGTCTCCCAACAAAATAAAGACCATAGTGGGCTGGGTGTGGTGGTATATGCCTTTAATCTTTTTAAAAAATTTATATTTAAATTTTTATTAACTTATTTATTATTATTTTGGGGGGTCTTTTTGAGACAGAGTCTCCCTATAGCACTGGCTGTCCTGGAACTTACTTATATAGACCAGGCTGGCTTTGAATTCAGAGTTCTGCCTGCCACTGCCTCCCAAGTGCTAGGTAGGACAAAAGGCGTGCACCACCACGCCCAAACTATGCCTTTAATCTTTTTTTTTTTATTTTTGAGACAGGGTCTCTCCCTTTTAGTCCCAGCTGGCCGGGAACTCACAGAGACCTGCATGCCACCACGCCCGAACTATGCTTTTAATCTTAACACTACCAAGGGAAAGGCAGGTGGATCACTAGGAGATCAAGGCCAGCCTGTGAAGGTCTATATAGATTCCAGGCTGGCTTGGGCTACATAGTGAGACCCTGGGTCAAACAACAAAAACAAACAGGGCAAAACAAAACCACAGACACACAAAACAAAAACAAAACAAAATAAAACACCCCCCCCCATCCCGGAGATTGGGGTGTGTAATATCCACTCATAGTGAAGACTAAAATATTAAAACTTTAGCCGGGTGTGGTGGCGCACGCCTTTAATCCTAGCACTTGGGAGGCAGAGGCAGGCGGATCTTTGTGAGTTCAAGGCCAGCCTGGTCTACAGAGTGTGTTCCAGGACAGCTGGGACTACAGGGAGACCCTGTCTCGAAAAGACAAAAAAAAATAAAAAATAAAAAATAAAATAAAATAAAATATTAAAACTTCAACTTTGGCAAGATGGTTCGCAGGGTACAAATGCCTGCTGTGAAGTCTGATGACCTGAGTTTGATCCTTTGAAGCCACATGAAGGTGGAAGGAGGAAACCAACCCCAGAAAGTTGTCCTCGGTCCTTCACACATGCCCTCCCCATCATAAACAAGCCTAAAGAAAAAGAGATGCTGGGCATGGTAGCCTACGCCTTTAATCCCAGCACTCAGGAGGCCAGCTTGGTCTACAGAGTGAGTTCTGGACCAGTTGGGGCTACAATGACACCCTGACTCAAAAAGATAAAAACAAACAAAACAAAACAACGCCCCCAATACTAGACTCAAATTAAAAGGACTTTCATCTTTTAATGCCTGCTCACCAACTTTTTTTGTTTTTTGGTTTTTTTGAGACTGGGTATAACGCTGTAACAGGCTAGTCTCCTGCTGTAGCCTCCTGAGTGCTGGGATTATGGCAGGAGCCATCACATCTATATTTAAAAGTTAACTACTACTTTGCAGACAGGGTCTCATTTTGTAGCTCTAGCTGTCCTGGAAATAGCTATGTCCACTAGAGTGGCTTTAGACTCACTGAGCTCTGCGCCTACCTCTGCCATCCTGCCCAGTCATTTTTTTTAAACATTTACTATTTTACTAGTTGTGTTGGTGTGTGTGCCATGGCACATGAATGGAAGTCAGAGGACAACTTGTGGGGGTCAGGGGGTCATTTCTCTCCTTCCACCATGTGAATTCCAGGGATCAAACAAACTCAGGTCATTAGACTTGGCACCAAGCACCCTTAACCCACACACACTTAAGCCACTTAATGGCTCACATACCTGGTTTTAAACCCAATTTAATCTAAATAAGGGAAATACATTTTATATATATATATATATATTACAAATTTTTTTTTACTACAAATTAAATGAAACTTTAAGAACCCTGTCGTCGCGCTGCATGTACAGTGTAACAAATAAAATTGTTTGCTGGGCGCTCGGGGGCGCCATTCGCCGGTACGCCGAGCAAACCCGGCGGAGGCAGAGAGAGGGCCGGCAGAGCGGTGGTGAGTGCAAGGCCCAGACGGGGCTACAGGGAGACCCTGTCTCGAAAAGATAAAAAATAAATAAATAAACAAACAAATAAATAAATAAATATAAATAAAATAAATAAAATATTTCAAAAAAAAAAAGAAAAATAAATAAATGAAAAAAATTTATTTTCCTTTTTTCCTTTTTGAGATGGTCTCCCTGTAGCTCCAGCTGGTCTGAAGCTCACTATGTAGACAAGGCTGGCTTTGATAGGTTAGAGATCCACCTGCCTCTGGCTTCAGAGTGCTGGGATTAAAGGTGTGAGCCACCATGCCTGGCTACATGTAATTTTTCCAACAATTTTAATACAAATACTAAACTTTCAATGGCTAAGTCCATTGAAAACTACAACCCTTATAAAAGCTAATGAATGGAATCAAAACCACAGAATTAAAAAACAAACAAAAAGCCCCCACTTACCTGGTTTACTAGGGAGAACCCATTTCTTCTCCACATCCCAGCATGTACTTGGGCACATAAGACAAGACATCTAAGAGGGTGTTCTATCAACATGGGTGGGCTAAGTTCACTCTGTATATTAAAAAAAATTTTTTTCATTAAAAAAACAACTCCATAAGGAAAGGTGGTCGACAGAGGGGAGCTTTTTACAAAATATGGGTTAAACTTATTTTAAGATGTGTTTGGGTGACTGCTAATTTTGTGTCAATTTATTGAGGTTATGTTCCAACCCCTCTGGATATGGCTGAGAAGGCATTCAATTTGAGTAATACTTCACTAAATTACCATCCATACAGTAGGTGGGCCTCATCAATTCAGACAGAGGTCTTAAGAGACACCCAGACTAATAGTTTGTTTCAATTTGATTTCAAATAAAAGAAGCATTTATATGCCAAAGCCACTTACTAGAGGGAGGAGTTCTGGAAACTTGTAAGCCACTTCGCTTTTGCTTAATAATACATGCAAACCTGCATGGGAGAACAAATAAAATTATTCCTTTAAGTTTAAATAACATTCACTTCCTAAATACCCAACTTTATTTTTTTTTTAATTTTTGGGAATGTAACAGGTTACAAATGAAGATACAAAAGGAAGTACATTCATAAATGAAGGTTTTCAATGAATTGCTACATCAGAAGCAGTTAGAACTAGTCTTAATCACATACCCCAACATGTACCAATGACATTTTAGAAGTAAATGTTGTCTGTACAGATACAGCAAAAGCAGCTCTGTAACCACCAAACCAAATTTCCATATATTTTGCCAATGTTGAATCATTTCACAGGGCCATGGAGTTTTTCCCAGCTGAAGGTTGTTTGAAATAGTAGGTAGAGATCTTGTTGGCAACTCTAGAAACTGGCCCTAGACTCATATTCTGCATTGACCTTGACTCAGTTTGATCCTCAGTTTAGGATCAAAGCCGATTTAGTGTCAAACCCCAAGGGGCTCCTTTATAGCTCAACCATAGTCCATTATGATGGGTCTTGTTTAGGTTACTGTCTTAAGAGACAGTGCTCACCGGGCGTGGTGGCACACGCCTTTAAAAGAAGGCAGGCGGATCTTTGTGAGTTCAAGGCCAACCTGGTCTTCAGAGTGAGTTCCAGGACAGCTGGGGCTACAGGGAGACTGTCTCAAAAAGACAAAACAAAAAAAAAAAAAAAAAAAAAAAAAAAAAAAAAAGAGAGACAGTGCTCAAGCCTGAATGAGACATCCTCCACTGTTAAGGCAGCCCCTAGCTGGGCTCAGACTTGTGGCCAATCCTCCTGTCTGCCTCCTAAGTGCTGGGATTATAAGCATGTGCCACAACACCCAGCTGTTTGAATTGTTGTATGTATTTAGCTCTCTGTTTTGATTACAAACATTTAGGCCAAGTCTCATCTAACACTCTACAGATTTCAGGGAGGTTAAGACCTCGGCAGAAATTAGCACATTTCTGGAGCTTCCCACAGACAGCCAGATTTCTAAAGAATGAAGCAGCACGTGGCTGAGTTAGACAAGGACTCCAGTTTCTTACCTTCTGTTCTAATCTGCCAGGTCACACGCTTTCAGTTGCCTATGGTGAGGACCAGTTGTTTTCACTTGTTGAAAATACTTGTTTAAAAAAATCTGGGATGAGCCAGGCATGGTGGTGCACACCTTTAATCCCAGAACTCGGGGGGCAGAGGCAGGCGGATCTTTGTGTTTAAGGCCAGCCTGGTCTACATAGTGAGCTCTGGGACAGCTGGAACTACAGAACTACTACCCCTGTCTCAAAAAGACACACACACACACACACACACACACACACACACACACACAAACTGGGATAAATTAGGCGTGGTGGTACACACCTTTAGTCCCAGCACTCGGAAAGCAAAGGCAGGAAGATCTCTGGGAGTTCAAGGCTAGCCTGGTCTATATAACAAGTTCCAGGTCAACTGGGGTTACAGAGAGACCCTGTTTCAAAAAGAAAAACAAAACACACCCCCGACCCCTAAAAGAAAAACCCCTGGGGTAAACTAGTTACAGAAGCAGGACAGAGATTTTTTTTTCTTATGATCAGAATTTTATGCTACATAAATGCCCCCCCAGCCGACTCTGTCTCATTTTTCTAGATGAGGGTCGCACTCTGTAGTGCAGGCTGGCCTAGAACTCGTGGCATGCTCGAGTACTGGGATCTCATGCATCAGCCACTATGCTGGATAGCTTTAGTGTCAACTTGACACACTTGGGTTGAGTGAGCCTCAATTGGGGGATTGGCTCCATTGGACTGGCCTGTGGCCACGTCTGTGGAGTACTGTCTTGATTGTTGGGCAATGTGGGAGGGCCCAGCCCACTATGGGTGGTGCCACCTCTGGGCAGGTTGTTGTGTACTGTATAAGGAGGAAAGCTGGGCATGGGCCAGGGGAACAAGCCAGTAAGCAGCATTCCTCCATGGCCTGTCCTTCAGCTCCTGCCTCCAGGTTCCTGCCCTGAGTTCCTACCTTGGGCTCCCTGAGTCATGAACTGTGACCCAGGAGATGTGATAAACCCTTTCCTCCCCAAGTTGGTGTCGGTCAGAGTGTTTTGTCACAGCAATGGAAGACAAACTACAACAGCCACCATTCCATTTGTACCATTTCAATAGCCATATGTTTAAGAATAAAAACCTCGGGGCTGGAGAGATGACTCAGCAGTTAAGAGCACTGACTGCTCTTGCAGAGGACCAGGGTTCGATTCCCAGCACCCAAATGGCAGCTGAGACCCGTCTTTAAGCCAGGTGTTGTGGCACATGCCTTAATCCCAGCACTTGGGAGGCAGAGGCAGGTGGATCAGGTTCAAGGCCAGCCTGGTTTACAGGGCTAGTTCTTTTTTTTTTTTTAATTTTATTTCTATATGTGTATGAATGTACTGTCTGCATGCGAGTTTGTGCACCCGTGTCGTGCAATGCCTCGGAGGTCAGAAGAGGGTCTCAGATTCCCCTGGAACTGGAGTTCTCCTGGAATTGGAGTTTCAGACGGTTCTCGGCCGCCATGTGGGTGCTGGGGATCGAACCCGGGTCCTCTGTAAGAGCTGTCGGCGCTCTTAACCGCTAGGCCATCTCTCCAGCCCCCTACAGGGCTAGTTCTAAGCCAACTGGGGCTACAGGGAAACCCTGTCTCAAAAACACCATCCCCCCAAAAAGAATAAAAACCTCACAAGCCTCAGTGTAAGAAATCGCAAACCATTACAACCTGAGAATACACCTGAGTGGAATGTGAAGAAGGTCTACCAGCCAGAGAACTTGATGATGCTCTTAACAATGAAAAGAAAATGCCGTGAGGGAAAGGGGCTGCCACTATTTAACCTCATTACATTATAATAACAACTCTAGATCCATAAATCTGTTAATTTAAGTGAAATGGATCAAGTCCTTGGAAGACACAAATTCTCAAAACTCCCATGAGGAACAGATAACCCAAATAAGGCCATTATCTATTAAAGGAGTTCAATCAATAATTAATAACCTCTTTAAAACTAAAGTACCAGAGGCCATACTGATAAATTATACCACACAGTTAATGAAGAAATGATATTGATTCTCCACAATCTCTTCTTGAGAAATACAAACAAAACAAAGAACACACCTTCACATCATGTTGGAAGTTACTGAGCCACAAACATTAATTACATACTTTGTGATGGATAACAGTATTTATCTTCAGAGCGTTTTCCTATTTTCTGAGGTAAGGTGAAACTAAGGGGGACAACAGTGTGTGAGCAGGATAAGAACATCTAGAATCCAGGAGTCACACTGAGAGGATCTGCAGAGATGGCTAAGTGTGTGTTCAAAGTCCTTGACTGCTGCAAGCCCTTAGCTTCAAGTTTCTAACAATTACAAATGGGCCTGTAAATCAACTTGAGATGGAAAAGAACTACACCACAGTAAGGCATGTACTTAATAACCTGCTTAAAGGGCCATCCGTCAATAAGCAAGAAGCAGAGGAGAGAATAATATGACTTCAGTTTACGAGCATTCACTTAAAGGGACAGATTAGTTTGACTTAGAACAGCAGACTTTGAAGCTGAGAGGAATGAATGAAATGTGGCTGAACAAGTGCCGGTTATGGCATCAGATGCCGCCATGTCCAAGAATGCCAGCTCTGACTCCAGCTTGTGGCACTTAGTATTCCCATGCCTCATCCTCCCCTCTGTGAAGCGAGTTAGATAAAATTGGCCTCATCGGCTCACAAAATGATCAGATAAAACTAATGCATATAAAACTCTCACCATAACACCTGGCACATAGTAGGTATTCATAAATACTAACCACCACAAACAATCAGTTAAGATACCTTTAGGGTTCTTTTTTTAGTGGAAATGCTTTACCTGCAAGTAAGCGAGAAACTGGGAGGTGAATGCTAACTTTTTCTTGGGAAACACAGTATCTGATAGTTTCCACTGAATGTCCACAAATACTTAGTGTGATTGGCTGTTCACCATCAGTAAAACCACCATGACACTGCATCAATACAGCCAGGCATTTCTTGTAAGCTTCAATTAACACTTTTTCCTAAAAAAGAGGGTTTTTAATATAAGTTACTCAAAAGATTGGGTTTCTACATTGAATAAGCACCTTGAATTCAATGATGGGTAAGTACCTCGCACAGTATGAGCCAAAGCAAAATCAATTCAATCCTCCCTCCCAAATTCAACCCTTCTTCCAGTGCCTGCTGTCTCAGTGGAGGACACCACTTATCACTAAAGCTGTGGAAATCTAGAAGTTAAGACAATAACCTCCTTTACTTAGTTCCAGACTGTCTGGCCTGGCTAGCAACTTTCTCTCTTAAATTTCCCTCAAAACTAGCTATTTCTCTTTTCAGTAACTCCAAGGTACTGCAACCATCTCTACTACATTTTCTACTTCAGCTCTTGCCCCATCTATCCATCCTCCACAAAGGCTAATTTTAAAAATACACAAATTGGACCATGCCACTTCCCTGTTAGACACTTCAATTAGAATGCACTCCAGATGGCCTTCAAGACCCAGCACATCCAGCTGTCCTGCCCATCTCTCCCGGTCCGAATCTCAATGCTCCCAGCAGAGCCTTCCTATAGTTTCTAGAACAACCACTGGCCCTTGGCATCACAGAATGATGTAGTGGGCCTCTGAATCAGAAACAGTCTTCATTCTGTTCAGTAGGTTTTTACATGTTGTTAAAGTCTCATGGAGGCAGTCTCTGATCCCGTATTTATGTACAGGTTCTTGTTGATGAAGGAGGGCAAAGATTATTTTAAATCACAGGACAAATGTACCAAGAGCAAGACTTTACTTTTGGATAGACTTATCCACTTATTTTTACAGGCTTAATGTCTAGAAAGGATAAATGGGGGAAATGAACATAATTACACCAGAGAAAAGAACATACATTATTTCCTTCTGGATTTGTTTTTCAATTTATTAAATTTTCAAAATTTAACTTTCAAATCCTTATTGAACTACAGGGGTAGGGGAAAATAAGCTGCTTATTCACTAAGCTATAAAAGTATTTCCTCCAACTCTCTTTCAATTTGACTTAAGATTCTGTCTGCTCTCCATCGTCCATGTGCCTCACAGTCCCCGCAGTTAGAAAAAACTCACATCTAAAGCACACCAGTCCTGCATCATTGAAATCACATGCGTTAACTTCATCTGCAGTGTGAAGGCTGCTTCCCACTCGGGCTCCATTTCAATGTGCTGTCCTACTTGCCGAGTGATGGGGTCCATCCCCTAGGAAGTTAAGAAGAGTTCCTAAAGTTTTTTTCTCGCATAGAAACCCAAGAGGCGATGTCCAAGAGATAGAGGTCAATTGTAGAGACAAATAAGCTTATGCAGGAGGCTTCAGAAAAAAATAAGAAATTTAATGGGCTTTTCCCCCCCTCCCTTTTTTGAGACAGGGTCTCCATACACGGCCTTGGCTGCTCTGGGGAACATGACCCCCTGCCTTAGCCTCCCAAATGTTGAGATTCCAGGTATGTTTCACCAGGCTTTTTGGGGTGGCAATGATGGTTAAAGTAGGGCCTCACACACACTCTAACACTGTTACAATCTTGTCCCTTGACAGACTTTTAACATGTTATTGAATTTATACTCCACAGTATAAATTATAAAAGTTTTAACTTTTATTCATTAATATGTACGTGTCAGTGTTCATAGTACCAACTGAAAAAAACAAGAAAAGACAACCTTTAATACAAAAGCAAGATCGATCGATCAATCAATCTCTCAATCTCTCTCTCTCAACCAGCTTAATTTCCCTGGTATGTCAGAACTACTTTAATTACTAGAGAATACAGAATACTTCATGTATTAAAGCACCTAGTGCTTACTTTACAGATACATGGAAAAGTAAAGTGGTAGCCTAACAGAGGAAAAACTGCCACTGAGGTCCATAGTACTCAGCTTCGGGCACTCTTGTTCTTAACAGGACTATAGGGCTAATAGCAGAACTTGGTGGTATGTTTTAGCAAGATGTCACCTTTATTCTTAAAGTTAAAACTGGTTAACTAGGCTGGGCTGGTAGCGCACACCTTTAATCCTAGCACTTGGGAGGCGGAGGCAGAGGCAGGCAGATCTCTGTGAGTTCAAGGCCAGCTTCGTCTATATAGTGAGCTCCAGGCTAGCTGGGACTAAAGGGAAACCTTGTCTCAAAAAGACGAACAACAACAACAACAACAACAACAAACCACAAAAAAACTAACTATATCTGTTTGCTTCTATTCTTGCCAACTGTGGTGGTGTATGCCTTTAATCCCAGTACTCAATAGGCAGAGACAGGCAGATCTCTGTGAGTTTGAGGGGGGTCAGCCTGGTGACAGGCCAGCCCAGGGCTACATAGTGAGATACTTCCCAAGGGGAAAAAAAAAAAGGTGGGGGGGTGGGAAAAGTGGTAAAGACCCCATACTACCAAGCCTGAGGACCTGAGTTCAACTCAAGGGACTCACATAGAGATCCAACTCCCACAGGTTGTCCTCTGACATGCACAGGAATATTAATACTCATACACACATTAATTAAATTAATTAAACCAACAAATAAAATAATCCCTCTCAAAATGAAGGTGGGGGGGAGGAAAAAGTTTACTGGTTATGCGCCTGTCAACTATACACAAGGTCCTGATTCTGATATCAAGCATCAGAAAAGGACAACTACCATTTTTCAAATAACTTAAAGTCTACTTCCAAATAATTATATTAACAACCCCCTGCCCATAAGACTTGCAATCTCTAAGGAAGCAACACTAATGATAACCAAAAGACCCCCTTAAATTTTTATTTAATTCATTACATCATCATCATCATCATCATCATCATCATCATCATCATCATGTGTACATGTATGTACATGTGTATGATTCGAATGTGGGTGTGCAAGGACAACTTCTGGGAGTCAGTTCTCTCCTTCCCCTACAGGCTCTGGAGATTGAACTCAGGCCATGCTGCACAGCAAGTGCTTTTACATGCTAAGCCATCTCATCAGCTCATCAGAAAACATCTTTTGCTGAAATCCCACTTAATCTAAACACCTAAGAAGCCTCAAATTAATTATAATTAAGTCCTCTCTCCCTCCCTCCCTCCGAGATAGGTTCTTTCACAGAGACCTGCTTGCCTCTGCCTCCTAGTGCTAGGATTAAAGGTGTTTGCCATTACTGGCTTAAATTTCTCTATCCAAATGGATCTTTGGAAATGTAACCAAACCTGGGATGGGGGGGAAAAAAAAAGACACAGAAAAAGGTGTTTGGTTCAATGAACAACAACAAACACTAAACCCTTGAGACAGGGTCTCCTAGGCAGATCTCTGTTAGTTCAAGTCCAGCCTGCTCTACATAAAGACAGGCTCTCCCTATAGCCCCAGCTGGCCTGGAACTTACTATGTAGACCAGGCTGGGCCCTGAAATCACCAAGATCCACCTGACTCTGCCTAACACTAAACTTTTAAGAGCTGCAAGCATGTCAATGTTTACATACCTGCATGCATTTCAATAATTCCAAAAAGGCGTCAAACCCTTCTAAGAACTTCTGCCTCAGCTCATCCGACCATTCAGTTGGTTTGCTAATCAGCACATACCTGCACAAAAAGACACAGTGGCGATGAACATAGACATTAAAATTTTACAAGCTGCGGGGGCTGAAGAGATGGTCTAGTGGTTAAGAGCGCCGACCGCTCTTACAGAGGACCCAGGTTCGATCCCCAGCACCCACATGGCGGCCGAGAACCGTCTGAAACTCCAATTCCAGGAGAACTCCAGTTCCAGGGGAATCCGAGACCATCTTCTGACCTCCGCGGCATTGCACGACACGGGTGCACAGACTTGCATGCAGACAGTACATTCATACACATACGGAATAAAAAAAATTAATAAAAAAAAATTTTACAAGCTGCAACTGGTTTCACAATCAAGGAAACACTTACTTGAGATCTAAAATAAGGCTCTGAACTCTCCTAAACTTGAAGGCTTGTAAAGCAGTGTAGCGCTCAAACTGAAATCTGCCCTGGGCATCTCGTTGCTTCAAATGATCCATGAAGGTTTTAATGATGATGGTCATTAGGTTCTCTTCTGTGATGAGCATTCGAGCCTGAAACAAAGTACATCAGAATGCCTGCTAATCAGTCTGTTTACTCAGAAACCAAGAAGAGTCAGCAACCTTTTAAGCACTTGTAGTTTAAACATTTTTCTACACAAATATAGAAGATCATTAAATGTATTAATGGCTACTCCTGAAGATATTTTTCCTTTTTTAATTTTTTTAAATTTATTTTTGTATGTGTATGAATGTACTGTCTGCATGTAGGTTTGTGCAATGCCTTGGAGGTCAGAAGAGGGTGTCGGATCCCCTGGGACTGGAGTTAAAGATGGTTCTCAGATGCCATGTGGGTGTTGGGGATCGAACCCAGGTCCTCTAGAAGGGTGGTCAGGCTCTTAACCATTAGGCCATCTCTCCAGCCCCGAGTTTTTTTTTGTTTGTTTGTTTTTAAGTGCTATGTAATCCAGGCTGGCCTTGAATTCCAGATCCACCTGCCTCTGCCTCCTTCAGCAAATTCTACTGGTAGGCGCCACCACTACCAGCTTCTGAAGATTTTTTTAGTATGTTTTATTTTATGTGTTTGAGTGTTTTGTCTGCATATATGTGCACCACTTGCTTCTCTGGTGAATGCATAGGCCAGAAAACAGTATCAGATGCCCTAGAACGGAGTTAGGGGTAGCTGTGAGCTACCATGTGGGTTCTGGGACACAAACCTGGGTCTATTTCAAGAGCAACGAGTACTCTTAACTACAGAGCCATTTTTCCAGTCCCCATCTAATAATCCTTACTCTAATTGCCAAGTGCCTGAAGAACAATTCCATCAGATCTCAGGAAAATGCCAGAGTTAGAAGGCAGATCCAAGGCTCACTAAAATCAAGGGTCATTCAGGGTGGGGAATCTGAACCAGACACAAATTCTCCTTAAGGGAGACATTTATTTTTTTTTTAATTTTTATTTATTTATGTATGTGTATGAACGTACTGTCTGCATGCAAGTCTGTGCACCCGTGTCGTGCAACGCTGCGGAGGTCAGAAGAGAGTGTCGGATTCCCCTGGAACTGGAGCTCTCCTGGAATTGGAGTTCCGGATGGTTCTCGGCCGCCATGTGGGTGCTGGGGATTGAATCCAGGTCCTCTGTAAGAGCGGTCGGCACTCTTAACCGCTAGGCCATCTCTCCAGCCCCTTAAGGGAGACATTTATAAACTTATGGAATAATTATTCTAGGCTCCAGGGGCTTATGTCACTGCTTTTCTAGAGTTCAATAGGAAACTTATTTCCTCTTAATTTTCCTAATTGAAATTTACTTTTTTCTTTTATGTGTATATAAGTAACAGGTAAAAAGTCTCCTAGCTTCTGAGATCTCCCATCTGAACAAATGCTGTTATGTTAGCAGTTTCTTGAATGTTCTTCCAGAACTGGTATCTATGTGTGTGTCTATGTACTATGAAAATTCAGCATATATTAAATTATAAAACTGTGTATCCCTTTCCTTGACTTTGCACTTTGAGGAAGTATAGAAGTATACAAGTATAGAAGTGGCTAAAGTAAGACATGAACATACAGTGATGGCAGTTAGCTAGCTCTATACCAGTAAACATTTGAATTGTTTCCAATTCTATGCTATTAAAAAAGACTTGGCCACAAATAGCCAATATGTAAAATTGCGAAAACTTCCTCAAAACAATACCTGAGAGTATGTACAGTATAAATTGACAATATCACCAAACTATCTGTCCTCCATGGGAGCCTTTCGCATGACCACTTTATTTTATTTTTATTTTTTTGTCTTTTCAAGACAGGGTCTCCCTGTAGTCCCAGCTATCCTGGAACTCACTCTGTAGACCAGGCTGGCCTTGAACTCACAAAGGTCCGCCTGCCTCTGCCTCCCAAGTGCTAGGATTAAAGGCGTGCGCCACCACGCCCAGCCCTCCCGTGACCACTTTAACACAATGTAATTTCATTCTGATCTTATATATTAGAGCAAAACTGTGGTATTCAAAGTCAAATTAGACTTTCTGACCATATTACAGAAAACTAAAGCCATAAGAATAGCAAAGAATTTTTCAGTCAATAGTATGATCAGGTTTGAAGGGGCAAGGAGTACTGATAGGTGAAGTAAAAGGACTCTCTTGTTTGTTTGTTGTACTGATTAAGGAAATTAAATGAAGATGAACCAATTCCACAAGCTAGGAGAAACTGGAGCACTAGCTTGCAAGACAGAGAGAAGACAAAGGAGGAGAGAAGGGAGCTTGCTGATATTTGAAAATGTCAGTCAGGGGCTGGAGAGATGGCTCAGTGGTTAAGAGCACCAGCTGCTCTTGCAGAGGACCTGGGTTCAATTCCCAGCACCCACATGGCGGCTAAGAACTGTCTTTAAGCCTGGAGTGGTAGTGTACGCCTTTAATCCCAGCACTCATGAGGCAGAGGCAAGTAGATCTCTGTGAGTTCAAGCCAGCTTGGTCTATAGAGTGAGTTCCAGGCCAGCTGGGGCTATAGGGAGACCCTGTCTCAAAAATACAAAAAAAAAAAAAAAATCTCAGTCAGGGCACTTGTTGGTATTTAGAGTTCAGTGAATGTTAACAGAGACAGTGCACCCATTAGACGGGTTTTGGTCAGATTCTAATTATCTTTACTAGGTTTTTGGTCAGATTCTAATTATCTTTACTAGGCGCCAAACAACAGAAAAAATGGTAATGTCTCACTAAAACAGGCATCACACTTTCCAAAGTTAAATATAGAAAGGAAGGATATTAAAAAAAAACTTTCAGCTTCAGAGTATAGACTGCCATTGTTGGACTACCCAGGCTGTATCATGGAAACCAGTACAGGAAGATCAAGATAGGATGCGGTGCTTACTGGACCTCATTTGGTGACCATGGGAAGGGAACACCAGTGTGGAGCACAAGGGCAGAACTGATGGTGGTTTGGGATTGCCAAGGAGAAGCCTTCAAACATGACATCTTTCAGCTTAATAAAGAAAAAAAATCACAAGCTGAAGATGCTAAAACCTAGGATATATGTGGCATGCATATGTGCATATTTTGGAGTGATGCATATTACAAGGAATAACAACAGCAACAACAACAGAAAAATCTGCATCAAAGAACTGATGGAAACAGTAAACTTCTGCATCAAGAATTTTGAGAGACTGAGAAAAAGATGAAAAACATGTTTGGCAGAATGCGTGAGCTCTGGTGGGTTGGGGCAGGGATCTAGATTTGATTTGTAATGTAATTTGATTTATATGAAATGCACAGAGCTTCAATAAAACACTGGCTTAAAAACAAAAAAAACAACTTTCCGTCCTTAGTGTTAGTAGTTTATGCCTGAATCATTGGTAACCTTTTTTTTTTGGTCTTTTCGAGACAGGGTCTCCCTGTAGTCCCACCTGTCCTGGAACTCACTCTGTAGACCAGGCTGGCCTTGAACTCACAAAGATCCGCCTGCCTCTGCCTCCCAAGTGCTAGGATCAAAGGCGTGCGCCACCACGCCCGGCCCATTGGTAACCTTTCAAGTCAATTTCCGGGATTAAATATCTAACATTATTACATAGTCCTAGTAACTGTCACCAAATACTCCCCCAAACCACTTACTGTTTTGGTTTAGAGCCTAATATGCTTTAGAAAACATTATCACTCCCTTAGTTATACCTTTATTCATTTTTTTAACTGGATGTTGTGGCTCATGCATTTAATCCCAGCACTCTGGAGGCAGAGGCAAGACAATCTCTGTGAGTTCAAAGCCGGCCTGGTCTACATAGCGAGCTCCAGGCCAGATGGGACTAAAGGGAGATCCTGTCTCAAACACACACACACACACACACACACACACACACACACACACACACACACACACACACAAGCCAACCTGCTCTACATAGTGAGTTCCAGGTCAGCTGGGGCTACAGGGAGACACTGTCTCATTAAAGACCAAGAAAAAAAAATTCCTTTTTTAATAAGTCATATTCAAGTTTTGCATGGCCAGGCATTTAACAACAACTAAATTCTCCCCTAAGACCAAAAAATAATGGTCCAGGGATGCTATGGGATGCTATAAGGAGAATGGTGCCTGGGGCAGTTAAGAAAATAAAATCTCAGCCAGGTATGGTAGCGCATGCCTTTAATCCTAGCACTTGGGAGGCAGAGGTAGGTGGATCTTTGTGAGTTCAAGGCCAGCCTGGTCTACAGAGTTCCAGGACAGCTGGGGCTATAGGGAGACCCTGTCTTGAAAGACCCCCCCCCCAAAAAAAAACCAGGAAAGGAAAGAAAAGAAAATCTCAGGACTCAGGAGGAACAGGCAGATGGATCTCTGGGAGACCAAGGCTAGCTTGGTCTACCATAGCAGGTTCCAGGGAAACCCTATCTCAAAAATAAATAAGAAAGAAAATAAATGGAAACAGTTCTGATGTTCTCAGTACTTCAGTTCTTATTACTAGTCTCCCTCTCAACAGAGAGAGAGAGAGAGAGAGAGAGAGAGAGAGAGAGAGAGAGAGAGAGAGAGAGAATAGGTCAGAGGATAATCAGGCACTATTTTTCCCCCTAAGCACTGGGATTCCAAGTTCATTCCAAGTGGGTTCAGATACATGACCTTGTACTTACAAACAAGCACTTTCCCACCTGAAACATCTCCCCAGCCTTCTAATTACTGGTTCTTGATTGAACTACTTTAAAATGAAGGCCGACTTACCTAAAAGGTAAATCTGATTCAAAAGGAACCATTGCTATAAAATATGCTGCTAATACCCATGGCATGTTATTTTTAGCCAAGGATGAACTAAAGAATTACTATTGATGCTTGTCACTAGTTAAGGGGCTGGAGAGATGGCTCAGCAGTTAAGAGCTCTGACTGCTCTTACAGAGGACCTGGATCTGATTCCTAGCACCCACATGGCGGCTAAGAACAGTCTTTAAGCCAGGTGTGGTGATGCACATCTTTAATCCCAGCACTCGGGAGGCAGAGGTAGGCGGATCTCTGGGAGTTCAAGGCCAGCCTGGTCTACATAGTGAGTTCCAGGACAGCTGGGACTATAGGAGACCCTGTCTCAAAAAGACATAAATTAAGAATAAATAAACAAACAAATAAATAAATAAATACTAACACACCACCTGAATCAGGAACAGAGAAGACAATACTATTGCCAAGCTTGGTTTATTTTCTTAAGCAAAAGAGAGGTGACATTTGGGAAAAACGACACGCAACAAAACCCAAGCAAATCACAAAGACCACTTTATTAGCCAGACATGATGGCTCATGCCTGTAACCCCAGCACTTGGGAAGCTTGAGGTAGCAGGATTGCCACAAGTTCAAGGCCAGTTTGGGCTACAGAGTGAGACCCCGTATCACTGAATAAAGAATGGGCAGAACCATCCTATTAATAGTCAAAAAAAGGAGAAAAACATTTACCTGACCACACCATCCAATGCTTTTCTGAATTCATGAAAATTCAACATTCCCTCCTAATTTAAGATAAAAAATACCTCACAGCAATGAGAAAAGGGATGTCTTTACTCTATATCAGTTCTTTAATCTATAATCAACCACCCCAACCAAAAGCCCAAGAATAAAAGCATTCCCTCTGATGTCAGGAACAAGATTCCTGGCCTTTTGTCCTTAAAAACAAATTCTTTTATGTGTGGTACTGTGGACTGAACCCAGGCCCCTACTATAACTGGACATGCACTTGAGCAAACTCCAGCTCTAGACTTCTCCCACTCACCACTTCCAGTCAACGTTTAAGGTGGATACTCTCCTTCAGTCTAACTTGTCTATCTTTGTAACAAATTAAGGATGACAACAGCCTGCAATCATGGATGACAACACTATATCCGAAGGACCCAAGACTCTATGTAGTGTGATAGAACATGGGTAGATGCACTATGTGGAATTTTATTTGACTGCACAGTTACCAGAGCTTTACTTTTCCATGTATATCTTAGTAAAAGTTAAAAACAAAAATCCAAATAATTACACATGCCTGGGCCAATCTCCAGAATCTATGACTTGGGGAAGGGGAGGGTACTAGGATGCTTCAAAATGTAGAAAACAACAACAACAACAAAAAAAACCCTAATAAAATTTGTTACAAATTGGGGCTAGAGAGATGGCTCAGCAGTTAAGAGAACTGGCTGCTCTCCTGCAGAAGACCCAGGTTCGAGTTAGCACCCACTCATGGCTAACAACCACCCATAGTTCCAGTTCCAGGGGAATCCAACCCCATTTCTGACCTCCTTGGGGACTGCATGACATATGTGCATTTAGGCACATGCACGCAATACACTCATGCACATAAAATAAAGGTAATGGGGCTGGAGAGATGGCCTAGCGGTTAAGAGCGCCGACCGCTCTTACAGAGGACCCGGGTTCGATCCCCAGCGCCCACATGGCGGCCAAGAACCGTCTGAAACTCCAATTCCAGGAGAACTCCAGTTCCAGGGGAATCCAAGACCCTCTTCTGACCTCCGCGGCGTTGCACGACACGGGTGCACAGACTTGCATGCAGACAGTACATTCATACACATATGGAAATAAATAAAATTAATAAAAAAAAAAATAAAAAAAAATAAAGGTAATAAATGAAATATTTTTAAAAAGAAATAATCAATGAATCAATAGATCAATAGTACAATTTCCTCCTTTTTCACCAGTAAAAGTACCCTGTTACATTAACTACACATACACATACAAAATTACATAATTATTTTAACAAGTAGAGAAAAACCAACTTTGTTAAATGAGGAGCAAAAGGAAATATTCTTATTTCCTACTAAAATCAGAACAGAAAAATCTGCAATACTAGGGGCTGGGGAGATGGCTCAGGCATAAGAGGACCTGGCTACTCTTGCAGAGGACTGGATTTGATCTCAGCACACACATGGAGGTAACAACCATCTGTAACTCCAGTTCCAGGGCTCTGAAGCCCTCTTCTGATCTCCACAGGCAATGCACAACATGGGTGCACTTCCACACATGCAGGCAATACACTCATTCATGTAAAAGTAAATATTTAAAAAATCTGTAATACTTGGCAGAACGCATGAGCTCTGGTGCGGTGGGGGGGGCAGGAAGAGGAGCACGAGTGAGTCTAGATTTGATCTGTAACGTAATTTTTTATGAGATCCACAGAGCTGCAATAAAACATTGGTTTGGAAAAAAAATCTGTAATGCTAAAATTATTTGTAGATAACTAGAAATTAAAAAGAATCAACACAAAATATTAGAAGAAAGTTAACAAGTGAATCAGATAGGTAAGACAGAGTCATAAAAATGTTTTTTAAAAAATGTATCACTCATAGTCTGTTTTAAAAAGCTAAATATTGGGCTGGAGGGATGGCCTAGCGGTTAAGAGCGCCAACCGCTCTTGCAGAGGACCCGGGTTCGATCCCCAGCACCCACATGGCGGCTGAGAACCGTCTGTGACTCCAGTTCCAGGAGAACTCCAGTTCCAGGGGAATCGAGACCCTCTTCTGACCTCCGCGGCATCGCACGACACGGGTGCGCAGACCTGCATGCAGACAATACATTCATACACATAAAAATAAATAAATAAATAAAAATTAAAAAAAATAAATAAATAAATAAATAAAAAGCTAAATATTGCCAGGTGTGGTGGTGCATGCCTTTAATCCCAGCCCTTGGGTGGCAGAGGCAGGTGGATCTCTGAATTCAATGCCAGCCTCGTCTACATAGTGAGCTCCAGGCCAGCTGGGACTACAGGGAGACCCTGTCTCAAAAGACCACCCCCACAGGGCTGGAGAGATGGCCTAGCAGTTAAGAGCGCTAACTGCTCTTGCAGAAGACCCAGGTTCGACCCCCAGCACCCACATGGCGGCTGAGAACCGTCTTAACTCCAGTTCCAGGGGAATAAGACACCCTCTTCTGAACTTCACAGCATTGCACGACACGGGTGCACAAACCTACATAAAAAAAAAAAAAAAAGACCCCCCCAAAAAACTTTTTTACTACCATGCTAAATATATAAACTTAATTTTAAAATATGTCTGACTGTAACACCAGAGCTCTGAAGTGTTTAGTAAGAACATAAAATCACATTCATTATCTTTTAACGACTAGGAAAAGAACTGTAATTCCCAAGAGTCACATTTTGGAGAGTCCAGGCAGATGAACTCTCAAATATTTACAGAGGAAATGAACGGCAAGTGTCAATTTGGGGGGCTCAGAATCTCATGTGTATAAGCACCCCCTACTTAAGTTACTGGGTATAATGGGTGTTAGTCTTTTTCTTCTTCTTTATTTTATTTTATTTTTTTTATTTTTGGTCTTTTCGACACAGGGTTCCTTGTAGCCCCGGCTGTCCTGGAACTCAGTCATGTAACCAGGCTGGCTTGAACTCACAAAGATCCACCTGCCTCCTGCCTCCAAGTGCTAGGATTAAAGGCATGCACCACCACGCCCAGCTTTTTTTTTTTATTTTGAGACAGGGTCTCCCTTTAGTCCCAGCTGCCTGGAGCTGCCTCTGTAGACCAGGCTGGCCTTGAACTCACAGAGAGATCCGCTGCCTCTGCTCCTGAGTGCTGGATTAAAGACATGTGCCACCAACCCCGGCTATTAGTGTTTTTTAACTGTTAGGTAACTGGGGGAAGAAACAAGAAAGAAGAACCAAACCAACTCCCGACCAAAGGGCAGGTCATAGGTTTCTCTGCATCTGTGAGTGAACATGTTTCCAGTTTTCTCTATAACAAATTATTTATTAAACAGAGTGAGAGAGAGAGAGAGAGAGAGTGTGTGTGGTGTGTGTTTGTGTACAAGTGCACCATGGAAGTCAGAGGACAAACTCAGGTCATCAGGTTTGTTACAGCAGGTGATTTTACCTGTAGAGTCGCCTCACTGGCTGTATTTCTACTATTATTATCTCATTAGAGATTGACATAGTACAAGTGCCCTGAAAGCAGTAGAACCTCATACATGGGAAGGACTGTCCTGGAAACTTCCAAACCTGCCCTTGTCTCACAGTTTGTTCTCTCTCCTTCCCCCACGCTCTGTGTGTGTTTGTGTTCTTGTGCACCTCAGGTCCACAGGGATTAAGGTGTGGGGCACCACACCTGGCCTGCAAAATGCTCTTAGAGCTACCCAACTCTGTTCGATGTTCAAGGACCTCCCTGGCCACCTTCCGATTCTATGAATTCTTCTTCCAACTGCAGACTTCTGCTGCATGCGACCTTTGTCCAAGTCCCTCATTACAGTACCTTACTAAGAGAAGTCTCCATCAACTGTGGAAAAGTCGTATCTCTCCTAATTGCCCTATCAAAGAAAAGAAATTCTGTACATTTTTGTTCCACACCATTTTAGTTACTCAAGTCACATGCTTTCTTTCACCATTGCACTTTTAAAAGTCATGCTCAAGAAATAGGGGGCCCAATAAATTTGCCTCAAAAAAAAGTATTAATTTTAATGACCATATGTGATAAAACACAATTAATGGTAGCTTCAGGATTAACTAGAGAAACACAATGAAAGACGATCCAATCATTCTGATTTAGCTGCCTTAGCCAACCCTCTCCTGAGGGGGAGTGCTGAGGAAGATGACTAAAGTTGTAAGATGCTATATGGTATGTTGTCTGACTCTAATGACAAGAATATATCTGAAGGGCTGAGAGATGCCTTCAGGGGGAAAAAAAAGTAACAAAATGATATAGCATCATGACCAAAAGATATTTTGTTGGAGGTGGCAAGTTTGTTTTCTAGTTACTTCGTTTTTTTTTTGGGTCTTTTTGAGACAGGGTCTTCTTCATATCCCAGATGGCTGGAGGCTCATCTTGTAGGACCAGTGCTGGGGGCCCTTGAAACTCACCGAGATCCACATGCGCTCTGCCTCCTGTCCCTCTCCGGCGCTCTGCCTCCCCAAAAGGTGCGGGCGCATTATTGTTTTGATAATGACGATGTGGTGCCAACCCATACACCTTCGGCTGGAAGGCGCCAGCGAGGGACGGTGTTGGCGTGTAGTTTGTGAGAAAACGAGCAGGGTCGGTCATGTAGGAGACCACCACTGCTGGCTTTGTTAATTGCATGCATCTGCTGAAGACCACATTCTAAACTGGCAGGCACTAGACCTGCGTACTAAACCATCAGCTCAGAGCATCCGTAGTGACACTCTCACGCCAATGGGTACTGGAGATTGGTTCAGACACAACAGACACACTCTGGCACTACTCAGGAGCTACAACACATATTTTTGGAATATTGCTTTAATCATATGTTTTTTCTCCCTGAGGCATTCTTCCACCTTCCAGATTTTTTGTCATTAGAAGGGGGTCAGACATAAGAAAGACCATTTAAGTTCTAGTATGTAAACTCATCTATAATACTTATATACTTATAATATATCTTTCTGACTGATAAAGGCCACTTCTTCCAGCCACATAGGATGGGGTAGTAGGTCTGAATAGTACTGAGTATGCCTTGGTATTTCGACATTGTCAATAACTGGCATGTTTTCTATACTGTATATTTAGTCAGGTAAATGCAGGTTGTCGTTATCCCTTGTTTTATGATTTAATTACTTTTTTTTGTAGTTGCTGAAGATCATTTTCTGTTTTAGAGCGGAACAAGAAACGTATCTCTAGTCTTCTAATTCAGTCCTTACCTCTTGGTACATAGTGACATTGGAATCTACTAGTGCTAGATGGTGAGAAATACATGAGAAAAGCACGTAGAAGAGGTTGGAGTTCAATCGCAACCGAGAGAAACTCTCTGTCCGTGGTCATCTCATTGAAGTCAACATTGAGTATTCAGAATCCTGCACAATATGATACGGAGAAATTTCTTTTTTCATTTTGAGTAGCAGAGCAAGCTTCATACGAACGTTCTATTACCTTAGTTGAGTAGGAAGAGAGGCATATCTCATAATAGTAAGAGGCCAAGGAGTGCGGCTACCTGATGCATTAATGAGGGAGGATTTAGGCACCAAAGAAGTCAGAGTGCAAAGGCAAGCATAGATCTGCACCTGCCAGTGTGAGGGAAGATAAGAGATTCATAGAAAGTTGCACGGAAAGGTGGCCCACACGGAAGACTGGGGAGGTACCTATGTGAAACCAGTCCAGGAACAGAAGAGGGGTGTAGCACCCTCTAAGACCACTATTGCTTGCGTTTGCAATCGTTTTTTTGGATCATCTGATCGGCGCATATAAAGTCATCCTGTGCACTGAGCCCTGTGGGGGGTAGTAGGTATGCGTAAGAAGACCAAACTGTAGAGCCACAAGGGGGCGGAAAGGATTCACCTTCTACAACTGCGAAGTGGAAATGCAAATGGTTCTCTAGTGAAGACAGGAAATTTACTATACGTCCATGTAATAAGTCAGTCTGCTAACCGGGGAAGTTGGCTAGTTAGGGCAGAAGGAAACTACTTGGTTACTCTCTGTGTCTTCTATGAGATAGCAAACATAACCTATTTGAAGTAGAATAATGATCTCCTATGGGCAATGTGAGCATTGTGCGACTCTATGCTAAGGATAAAATACTTATTAGATCACTCGTGGATGACTGACTCATGCTATATAACCATGAATGAAAACACTAGGTACTTGTTTTTTCCTCTTGTAACGGTCCAACTTAGTGTGCAACAGAGTCTTGGTAGCATTACATAAAACAACCACTACTACCACATCATAGTGGGATAGAGTACTTTTCTTTCCGTCTCTTAACTCACCTTATCATGGTACTTAATAACATCTGATTTGTATGGTCAAAATTCAACTGTAGGAGAAAAAAACTGCGACTGAGAAAGGCGAGAGAAGTTATTCACACAGTGACATCACAGTGCCTGTCCCCAAACCAGACTTTCATNGTGTGTGTGTGTGTGTGTGTGTGTGTGTGTGTGTGTGTATACAGGCAGGAACAAGCATTGAACAGCACGTGTGTAGAGGTCATGGGACAAACTCAGGTTATCAGGTTTGCATGGAAGTAAGCACTTTTACCTGCTGAGCTTCCTCCCTAGCCCAAGATCAAGTTGTTTTGGTTTGGGGTTCTTCTTGTTTTGTTTTTGTTTGGGGGTTGGGGTTGGGGTTGGGCTGGTTGAGAGAGGGTCTCCCTGTAGCCCCAGCTGCCATGGAACTTGCTATGTAGATCAGGATGGCCTCAATCTCACAGAGTTCTAACTGCCTGTGCCTCTTCCATAGTTGGTAGGATTAAAGGCATGAGCCACCACATCCAACCTTTGATCATTTTTAAACAAAATAACAAACACCAAAGTTGTCTCTTGGTGGGTCTGAAGACATGTAAGACATTTCTGGGGCACTGTTAACAATGGAAATAGGAAAGTTAATATGAATGGGGAAAGGAAATGTTTTCTTCTTACAACATTTTAAAATTAAAAAAAAAATTTTTTTGGTCTTTTTGAGACAGGGTCTCCCTGTAGCCCCGGCTGTCCTGGAACTCAGTCTGTAGACCAGGCTGGCCTTGAACTCACAAAGATCCACCTGCCTCTGCCTCCCAAGTGCTAGGATTAAAGGCATGCACCACCACGCCCAGCTTTTTTTGGTATTTTTGAGACAGGGTCTCCCTTTTAGTCCCAGCTGGCCTGGAGCTCGCTCTGTAGACCAGGCTGGCCTTGAACTCACAGAGAGATCCGCCTGCCTCTGCCTCCTGAGTGCTGGGATTAAAGACATGTGCCACCAACCCCGGCTATTAGTGTTTTTTAACTGTTAGGTAACTGGGGAAGAAACAAGAAAAGAACCAAACCAACTCCCGACCAAAGGGCAGGTCATAGGTTTCTCTGCATCTGTGAGTGAACATGTTTCCAGTTTTCTCTATAACAAATTATTTATTAAACAGAGTGAGAGAGAGAGAGAGAGAGAGTGTGTGTGTGTGTGTTTGTGTACAAGTGCACCATGGAAGTCAGAGGACAACTCAGGTCATCAGGTTTGTACAGCAGGTGATTTTACCTGTAGAGTCGCCTCACTGGCTGTATTTCTACTATTATTATCTCATTAGAGATTGACATAGTACAAGTGCCCTGAAAGCAGTAGAACCTCATACATGGGAAGGACTGTCCTGGAAACTTCCAAACCTGCCCTTGTCTCACAGTTTGTTCTCTCTCCTTCCCCCACGCTCTGTGTGTGTTTGTGTTCTTGTGCACCTCAGGTCCACAGGGATTAAGGGTGTGGGCCACCACACCTGGCTGCAAAATGCTCTTAGAGCTACCCAACTCTGTTCGATGTTCAAGGACCTCCCTGGCCACCTTCCGATTCTTATGAATTCTTCTTCCAACTGCAGACTTCTGCTGCATGGACCTTTGTCCAAGTCCCTCATTACAGTACCTTACTAAGAGAAGTCTCCACTCAACTGTGGAAAAGTCGTATCTCCCTTATGCCCTATCAAAGAAAAGAAATTCTGTACATTTTTGTTCCACCATTTTAGTTACTCAAGTCACATGCTTTCTTTCACCATTGCACTTTTAAAAGTCATGCTCAAGAAATAGGGGGCCCAATAAATTTGCTCAAAAAAAAAGTATTAATTTTAATGACCATATGTGATAAAACACAATTAATGGTAGCTTCAGGATTAACTAGAGAAACACAATGAAAGACGATCCAATCATTCTGATTTAGCTGCCTTAGCCAACCCTCTCCTGAGGGGGAGTGCTGAGGAAGATGACTAAAGTTGTAAGATGCTATATGGTATGTTGTCTGACTCTAATGACAAGAATATATCTGAAGGGCTGAAGAGATGCCTCAGGGGGAAAAAAAAATAACATATGATAAAGCAATCATCCAAAAATATTTGTTTGGAGGGGCAGTTTTTTTTTGTTTTTTTTTTGGGTCTTTTTGAGACAGGGTCTCCTTTAGTACCAGCTGGCCTGGAGCTCACTATGTAGACCAGGCTGGCCTTGAACTCACAGAGATCCACCTGCCTCTGCCTCCCAAGTGCTGGGATTAAAGACATGTGCCACCACACCTGGCTGGGGGGAGGGGGGTGTCTTTTTGAGACAGGGTCTCCTTGTAGCCCCAGCTGGCCTTGTTATGCATGCACCACCACATCTGGCAATAATCACCCAAATGTTAATTCATCAGCCCTGAACCATTAGGAAGTACCACAAGAAAGATTAAATTTAGATGAACTCTTCTCCATAATTACTTTAATATTTGAAGATATCTTCAGCCACATATAGTATGTCTGAAGTCTGAGTACCTATTACATGAAGCATTACCCTATTCAGGAAATGCAGGTCTTACCTCTGTATTACTTTGAGGCTTAACTTCTGTTAACAGAAAACAAGAAAGTTCTCTAGTCTTTCAGTACTTACAAGTGAAGGGACTGTGAATATCTGAACCGAGAGGTCTGCAACCGAAAACTCTCTGTCGTGGTCATCTGTCACATAATCACTCTGCAAACGCTCATAGTTCTATTAAGAAGGCAAAAAAAGGCAAGGAGTGCCAGCTATGAGTTACAAAGAAAAGGCAAGCACTACTCACCAGAGTAGGTGCAGTGAAGAACTGGACAGACAGAGCAGTCACCGACACTGCTCGCTCGTGATCATCTTCCATAAAATCTCTCTGCAACTGCTGGTAGTTCTAAACAACAAGGGGGAAATTCACCTCCAATCCAGTGACCAAATGGTTAAGGGTTATAACGAAAAATCAGCGCTGGGGAAGTTGGTAAGGGAACACTGCTATGGCAACTATACTTTGAAGGACTTCTATCAATGACATGTTGTGTAAATACTTATTCACTGTGGAATCCTGTATAAATAAAGTCTTTTGGACTATAACAGCAGTTTACTAACCAAATAGGGGGGTAAGAGGTACTGTACACTATACCCTGGGGCATCACTGTACACTGAGGGGTGAGATACAGTGACATCACAGTGCCTGTCCCCAAACCAGACTTTCATTGCTTTGGGACACATGAGAATTATCTGACTCCTACAAGGTACCATGCTTAGAAACACTCTTGGTAATTCTGAGTAGATTCGAGAATGGGAACAGACACTGGTGTTTTGAAAGAGCTCTCCAAATGACTCTTGGGTGCTTTTTTAGTCTGGAACTCCTAATTCTGGGTAACACAAAAAGCAAGTGATTAGCTTCATCACATGTTGTTGAAAGGGAGAACTTAATTCACTTCTGTCAATCACCTGGAATTCACCATTCCTAAATTAGACCCATACAACTAAGATCATCATTTCCTTATGTGACTTTTTTTTTTTTTTTTTGGCTTTTCAAGACAGGGTCTCCCTGTAGCCCCAGCTGTCCTGGAACTCACTCTGTAGACCAGGCTGGTCTTGAACTCAAAGATCCGCCTGCCTCTGCCTCCGAAGTGCTAGGATTAAAGGCATGCGCCACCACGCCCGGCTCCTTATGTGACTTTTAATAGGATTAAAATTTTTCCGTCTTTTCGAGACAGGGTCTCCCTGTAGCCCCAGCCGTCCTGGAACTCACTCTGTAGACCAGGCTGGCCTTGAACTCACAGAGATCTGCCTGCCTCTGCCTCCCGAGTGCTAGGATTAAAGGCATGCACCACCATGCCCGGCAGGATTAATTTTATGGTTTAATTCACTCATCATTTCCTATCCTAAGTACTGTATAGATGGGTATTTATGTTATCATGGGAGGTAATGAACCGAAGGCCTCATACCTATGCCTTCATTGACAAAAGGATTATGAGTTCCTTAGAATTTAAAATTGGTATTTATTATTAGATAATTTGTATTTATTACTGGATAAATAATCACAGGTTATAGTTATTCCTCATATAACCTATTCATTCATCTTCAAAACTGAAAAAAAAAAAGCCACTTACTTTTGCAAATCGAACAGCAAACAGTTTCTTATATTTCAAATCCATGAGCAGACTGCTCATGAACAACTGATGATACACACTCCGAGCACCTGCGGAACACATGAATGTGGCAGGTAAGCAAGTTCCATTTCCAAAGTTTTAATATAATCAACTGCTGTTTAAAACTGCAAGAGCAAAACTTTTTTTGTTTAGAACAAAACATCTGTAATCTGTTTAAAGTAAAATGTATGCAAAATGGATTCTCTCTCATCCCTTTATAGCCCAGACTAGCTTGTAGCAGCAGGGTAATTTTAAACTCTCAATTTTGAGTGTTGGAAATAAAGGCATGAGCTACCATGCCCAGCTCTAAAGGTGGTTTTCTAACAAAACATAAAGGCTGTTTAGCCTAGGTTATAGCCCCCCCCCAAATCTTACAAAGATTAAGGCTACAGTGCTAACTTGTATATGTGTGCACATGTACGTATGCATGTGTGTGTTTCCGGAGAGCAAAACACAGCCCTGCAATGGAAATTTTAAAATGCGTAAATATATTAAAATTATTCCAAATTAAACAAAGAACCCCCACCAATTTTGATATTCCAACCCTACATCTTAGAAGTGGTTAAGAAAGTCACCTTTCCACAGCTTGGAATCATTGAGCATCAACCTGTCCACCAGGGAAATGCTGTCACCATCTGGCCCTTCTTGTAATCCAACTTGACACAAGATCCGACGAAGGCCATCTTTAACCAGAACAGTAGTCAAGAGACATAAAATTTCAACTTCAAACATTAAAATAAGATGACACTTTAGTGCATGTTCAAATTGACCCTTTGAGGTTTCTTTTTCTTTCTTTTTTTTTTTTTTTTCTGGTCTTTTTGAGACAGGGTCTCCCTGTACCCCCAGCTGGCCTGGAACTCACTATGAAGACCAGGCTGGCCTTGAACTCACAGAGATCTGCCTATCTCTGCCTCCCAAGTGCTGGGACTAAAGGTGTATGTCACCACACCCAGGAGCCCTTAAGAGTTTATATAATTTGTTAAAGGTTAGACTTATTCAGAAAAAAGTATTAACTATTTTATTTTCACAAAAAGGAGAAAACTTAATCTCAAATTATGTACAACTCTTATTCTAGAATGCAAGAGTTAATGTTTGTCAGAAAGGCAATGGCCTTTTATGCATTAATAAATTTAATTAAAGAAAAAAAAATCCTCAAACCACTAAAATATTGTTCTTTTTTTTGGTCTTTTCGAGACAGGGTCTAAAATATTGTTCTTCTAAGGATTTATGCTAATTAAGGTAGGTATAATAGAAAACTATGCTATCATTTAAAAGAAAGATCCATGGCCGGGCGTGGTGGCACACAGCTTTAATCCTAGCACTCGGGAGGCAGAGGCAGGCGGATCTTTGTGAGTTCAAGGCCAGCCTGGTCTACAGAGTGAGTTCCAGGACAGCTGGGGCTACAGGGAGACCCTGCCTTGAAAAGACCAAAAAGAAAAAAGATCCATGACCTCCACGCTATTTGTATGTATTAGTGCTATGCAAAATGTTTTCCATTAAACCAGAATTCACTATGTTTCTAACATGAAAGGCCCTAGAAGACAAACTCTTGCCATCTTCTAAATGTTAAATTCTAGAGAAGTTCTCGGTGCATGAACATATGCATTAAAATAGCTGAAATATTAACATCTATTTTGTTTCACACTTTAATTTTAGCTTGCTGTTTTTAGTCTTTAAGTGTGCAAAATCATCATTAAAAAAATAGAGCAACTTTTAAATCTAATTATAAAAGCTGTCACACGGAAGTAATTAAAAGGTTAAAAAGGAAGTATGTTTTGAGTACATTAAATGCCAGTACTTAGATTATTTGTGATATCTCAAAACATTTTTTTCAGCAGAAAATTACTTTCAGGATACTATTAACACTATTAACGGGACTGGAGAGATAGCCTAGCGGTTAAGAGCACCGACGCTCTTGCAGAGGACCCGGGTTCGATCCCCAGCACCCACATGGCGGCTAACAACCATCTGTAACTCCAATTCCAGGAGAACTCCAGTTCCAGGGGAATCCGAGACCCTCTTCTGACCTCCGCGGCATTGCACGACACGGGTGCACAGACCTGCATGCAGACAGTACATTCATACACATACAAAGATAAAAAAAAAAAAAAAACAACACTATTAACATAGTACTTGATATAGATGTCCAATGCTGAAAGCCCAAACTAATGACTATGGGCTGAGGAAAATCACAGGAGACTTAAGACAAGTAAAAGGTCCCCCATATATGGAAACATGTTCCACAATTTTGTATTTTCTTTTTTTTAATGTAGTATTTTTAATTAATTGAGAATTTCTTTTTTTTATTTATTTCTGTATGTGTATGAATGTACTGTCTGCATGCAGGTTTGTGCACCCGTGTCATGCAACGCCGCGGAGGTCAGAAGAGGGTGTCAGATTCCCCTGGAACTGGAGTTCTCCTGGAATTGGAGTTTCAGACAGTTCTTGGCCACCATGTGGGTGCTGGGGATCAAACCCGGGTCCTCTGTAAGAGCGGTCAGCACTCTTAACCGCTAGGCCATCTCTCTAGCCCATTAATTGAGAATTTCATATACACATAAAATGTATTTTCCCTGTATTTTCACCTATCAGTTCATATTGCTTTTCCACATAGCCTTCAATATAAACATGAAGTTTTCTTAACAACACTGGGATATCTTTCCTAAGAATGAAAAATAGCATCTATCCCTAATTTACCCTTTAGTGCTATAATCCAACTTGTATTTTTAGCTATGGGCATAAGGGTTCATATGTTACCATGTTCCAAACTGCCCCATGTATAAGCTGTGAAAAAGTAAAGCAAACTACAAAAAAATAGATCCGTAAGTTGCAATGTGCAAATTTTTAGAGTTTCAAAATACTGGTGAACAAAAGTTGTAGGAGACAAAACAGAGATGCCAGCATGGCATCCTATCTGAGCTGGACTGCTGGGAACTCCGTCATCATACCATTCTGCAGCTAACTTCGCTGGTAAAGCATTCCAGTTTTACCATTCAGATGCTGCACTGAAAAAAGTTCCCCTGATCAGGTTATTAAGACTTCTATCATCTTAGGGCACGATAGCTCAAACAAATTCATATTGTATTAACATACTGAAGTCATGGGACTGTTGTTTTAATCTATTGTTTCCTGCATTAGCATGTATATTAAAGAATCCCACAAGAGACAAAGTTACATACAGGCTGGAATTCTATATAGAAACATCTTAAAGCAAAAAATTAATAATCATTTGCTATAAGTTTGTATGAACCTACCTGAATATGCAATGACGCTTCCCAGCCAAGATAAAACTTTCAAGCCAAAATTCTGATGTGCAACAATAGACGAATGCATGACTTGTACTTTAAGAGGCTTTGTCTGTCTACTGGTATTTCTCTTAAAAAGAAATGGCAAGATGAAAAGAAAACTAACTTAAAAAGGCTGTTTTAGTGGCAAAAGAACTTGTTAATATAACCATTATACCATCATCATACAGAATTTTTCATGTGTCTGTGCAAAGCACTATTTTTTTTTTTTTAACCTTAATTGATTCATGTCCATATTTTCTAGAAGGAATCTTTAGATTGACTGGAAATATAAGAGGGATCCAGCTTTTGAGTCACAGGAATCTTTGGTCATATATTTGCAAATATGCTGATCATGAACGAATACCTTAAATGCTTTAGTTTGCTTTGTCTTTAATTTCTTAATATATTTACCCATGTACTCAAGTAATTATTTCTTTACACAGATGTATGTTTTCAGTACTCAAAAAAAATGGTAAAATACGTATAAAACTTATAATCTTAAGCATTTCTAAGTATACTGTTCAGTACTACTGTTAAGTGTTCATATTATTGTTAAACCAATCTTCATAATGTTTCACCTTAAATTCTAAACTTTTGGGTTGCCAAAATGGCTCAGTAGTTAAGAGAACTGACTGCTCTTACAGAGGACCCAGGTTTGATTCTCAGCACCCACATGGTGGTTGGTGGCTAACAACCACCTATAACTCCAGTTCCAGGGATCCAACACCTTCTGACCTTTGCAAGCATTGTATGACATGGGTGTACACACATGCAGGCAATACACTCATTTACATGGAATTAGAAAAAAACACTTTATATCCACTTAAATACCAGGCCCTTCCTTTCTTTGAGAAAATGTTACTAGTTATTTTTCCAAAAAACTGCAAACTAAATTTTTCCCCAACAATTTATTCTTAAAAAATGTGTTCCCGTATTCTGCATCTCCGCAAATAAAGAATTTAATTTTTTTCTTTCTTTGTTAAAAAGGATGGAAACATTATTTTATGGACTATTGGGAGTGTGAGATTCTTTTTTTAATTTATTATTTTTTAATGTGCGTGAGTGTATTGCCTGCATGTGTGTAAGTGCACCCATGGTGTGCGATGCTGGCAGAGGTCAGAACAAAGTATTGGGTTCCCTGGAACTGTAGTTTCTGATGGTTGTTAGCCACCATGTAGGTGCTGGGAATCAAACCTGTGTCCTCTGCAAGAGCAGGCAGTGCACTCAACCTCTGAGCCTTCTCTCCTGCCCCAACCTGAGATTCTTTCATGAACACTGGCCTCTCAGGTTTCTCTGCTGTGCCAAGGTTTGGAGCTCAGTTTCTTACCTACTTGCTTAAACTGTAACAAATGCTCAGTTTGCCTGCAGATTATAGCTCGAGTGCTTGACTAGCATGGGCAAGGTCCTGCCTTTACACCCCAGCACTGAGGGAAAAATAAAAATACAAAAGATGCTCTAGCTAAGCATGGTGGTGTATACCTCTGAGGACTACAGGGAGACCCTCAAAAGAAAAAGAAAAAAAAAGCTCTATTCATCACAAACATTATATATCTGCCTCCCTGTATGAAATATTTTTTCCTTGAATCTGCCATCTGTCTTTTAACTTTATGTATGAAATATTTTGATAGGTTAAATTTGTATGTAGCCAAATAATGTATACATTTCATTTTATGCTACTTGGGGTTCCAGTCTTTCGGTGCTCTTAACTGCTAGACCATTTCTTCAGTCCTATATATATTTTTTTTAAGATAGTACTGAACACATAAAAGGAGATATAAAAGCAGCAAATATGAATCTCAAAAAAAATAAAAATCAAGGAATCAATACTGCCTAATCTTTTTTCTTTTTTTTCTTTTGCACGGAATGCTTTGAGAATTTGCATCTTATCCTTGTGTAAGGCCACATTCTTCTTCTGCATCCTAATTTTAGGGATGTGCTAGGGAAACCAGCACTGCCTCTACATCTTCCTTACAAAAACAGCAGTCTAGAAAGATTACCAACCCCGCCGGGCGTGGTGGCGCACGCCTTTAATCCTAGCATTTGGGAGGCAGAGGCAGGTGGATCTTTGTGAGTTCAAGGCCAGCCTGGTCTACAGAGGGAGTTCCAGGACAGCTGGGGCTACAGGGAGACCTTGTCTCGAAAAGACAAAAAAAAAAAAAAAAAAAAAAAAAAGAAAGATTACCAGCCCCACTTAGTATCTATGAATGTCAGAATAATATAATTTCACCCTTAGGAATAAATTTTAAAGATTGATTTGGAAATAATTTCAACTTACCATACATAGGAATAAGAATGGTACAAAGTATACCCATGAACCCTATAATTTACCCAGCACCATCTATTATAGTCATTTTTTGCATGGCCTGGAATCTTTTTTTTTTTATGTTTAAAGGTATCTCTATTAATAGATATGATGTTGACAGATATTTAAGATACACACACACACACACACACACACACACACACACACACACAGAGGCACACACGAATGAAAAAAGTGAGTCAGCTGGGCCTGGTGGTGCACGCCTTTGATCGCAGCACTCAGGAGGGACTAAAGGGAGACCCTGTCTCAAAAAGACCCCCCCCAAAAAGTAAATCAGAGTAGTTTTTTCTATTTATTTATTTATTTATTTATTTATTTATTTATTTATTTAGGTCTTTTCGAGACAGGGTCTCCCTGTACCCCCAGCTGTCCTGGAACTTGCTCTGTAGACCAGGTAGCCTTGAACTCACAGAGATGTGCCTGCCTCTGCCTCCTGAGTGTTAGGAATAAAGGCATGCGCCACCACGCCCAGCCAGAGTAGTTCTTTCTAAGGAAGGATGAAGTAGAACGAGATCAAGAACAAAGCAGTAGCCTCTACATTGTTTTCTTGAAATTAAGTAGCCAGTCATGGTGCAATGTCTGTAATGGGAGACAGAGGCAGAGGAATCAGGAGTTCAAGGCCAGCCTCTGCCACATAATGAGTTCAAAGCCAGAATGGGTTACATCAGAATCCTGTCTCAAAAATAATAAACAAATAAATAATAATAATCAACTGAAAACCAACAAAATCTAAAATGCTTTATTTCTATTCTTTTTTTTTTGGGGGGGGGGCTTTTCGAGACAGGGTCTCCCTGTAGCCCCAGCTGTCCTACAACTCACTCTGTAGACCAGGCTGGCCTTGAACTCAGAGAGATCTGCCTGCCTCTGCCTCTGCCTCCAAAGCACTAGGATTAAAGGCATGCGCCACCACACCCGGCTGATTTATTTCTATTCTTAACTTTATTTTTAAAACCTTTTATAAAATGTACAGTTATGCGGGAGAGAATCTAAGTACCATAGAATTATACTGTATGAAAATTTCAAAATTTTCAATAAAAATTAAAAAAATATATAAATGTTTTTTAGAACATTACATAAAATACATTTATACAAAAATTATCCAAAAAGAAAACATTAGCCGGGCTGCAGAGATGGCCTACTGCTCTTGCAGAGGACTCGGGTTCGATCTCCAGCAACCACATGGCGGCTTAGAACCGTCTTTGACTCCAGTTCCAGGGGAATCCGCCCTCTTCTGACCTCCGTGGCATTGTACAACACAGGTGCACAAACCTACATGCAGACAGTACATTCATACACATGCAAAAATAAATAAAAATTAAAAAAAAATAAAAGGTAAGATTTCTTTAAAAAACAAAAAACAAAACAACAAAAAATTAGCCGGGTATGGTGGCACATACCTTTAATCTCAGCACTGGAAAGGCAGAGGTAGACAGATCTTTGTGAGTTCAAGACCAGCTTGGTCTACATTGTGACTTCTAGGACAGCCTGGGGCTACAGGGAGACCTTGTCTCAAAAGGATCAAAAAACTGAAAATAACTGTGGGAAGACTTTTCTTTTAAAAAAAATAACATATTAAGGGGCTGGAGAGATGGCTCAGTGGTTAAGAGTACCGACTGCTCTAGCGAAAGACCCGGGTTAGGATTTCCAGCATCCACATGGCGGCTAAGAACAGTCTTTAAGCCCGGCATGGTGGTCCACACCTTTAATCCTAGCACTTAGGAGGCAGAGACAGGCGGATCTCTGTGAGTTCAAGGCCAGCCTGGTCTAGAGAGTGAGTTCTAGGCCAGCTGGGGCTACAGGGAGACCCTGTCTCAAAAATCAAAAACAAAAACAAAACAAATTAAATGTTAGTAGATTTTGGAATATATTTTGTCCTAATATGCTAAGGAATACTTTCCTTGAATTTTAATCTTGGTGTTAAAGGCCAATTTAATTTCTAAAACTTATAAAGTTTCTAAAAGTGTGAAATCCCAGTAATAAAAAAAAAACTAGCTTTAGTGGTAGGGTATAAAAAGCCTTCTAAGATTTCATTCAGATAGAAATGGAAAGACAGAAAAGCAGCATCTCATTATTTTTATTTATTTTTTGGGGAGACAAGGGTTTCCCTGTAGCTCCAGGTGACCTGGAACTTACTATGTAGACCAGGAAGAAGCATCTTATATAAATTTTTCTTTCTCTATTAGCAGTCTTACATAGCTTTAAAATAACTAGAGAAATCCAATTTCAAGAAACTTTATTGTTTAAAAAAGCATGAAAATGTCTTCGAAAACACTAAAGTATGAAGTTAGTCTTATACTAACAAAATATATTATAGACATCTTTAACATTAAAAAAATTACTTACCACAATTACTGATTTTGCTTGATCACAATACTGGAAATCTCCATATCTCACAGACCTACGTCCCTATAAATAAAAACATATAAAACTAACTAAAAAAGTATTAGATTCAATACTTTTTTGTTTGGGTTTGGTTTTTTTTTTTTTTTTTTTTTTTTGATACAGAGTCCTTGTGTAACCTCAGCGGTCCTGGAACTTGCTATGTAGACAAGGCTGGCCTTAAACTCCACAGAGATCTGCCTGCCTCTTCCTTCAAGTGCTAGGATTAAAGCGTGCACCACGACGCCTGAACTACTTCAATTGTTTTTAAAAGAGTAAATATTCTTGACTATAAATAGTTAGTCCGTTTTTAACTATTTACCACATTTGTTTTATTCATAATAAAAAGTTAAAATTTGTCTTTTAGCGGGTATGGAAGAGAGAGCAGGTGGATCTCTGTGAGTTCAAAGCGAGCTGGTCTACAGAGGCAATCTAGGCCAGCTGGACTAAAGGGAGACCGTCTCAAAAGACAAAAACAAACAAACAAACAAAACAACTTTAATGCTATCGCAACTTTTCAAGCCATTAATAAGTATATTTCAAATCATTTTTCTATTAAGTATATATAGATATATTTCAGGGCCGAATATTTTCAATCACTGAGTAGAATAGAGGTAACTGTGTATGCTTCCTCCTTAATGAGATCTACTGGCAGTGCCTTAGTTATAAGAATGTATGTTTTGTCTAGTATTTAATATGATAATATATTAAAAATTTTTTTTTTGCTGCTGGAGAGATGGCTCTAGCATTAGAGCATCAATTGCTCTTGCAGAGGATCCGGGTTTAAT